>JASDQU010097805.1:3711-19541 GCA_032191745.1 Picea mariana | reverse complement strand
TATGTTGTTTCAATTTCTGACTAGGGTAATGGAACTTCCATTTGGGTGGTGTCTCCCCCTTCCTGTGCTATCTCAATTCCCTGTGGTGGGTTTTCATGATGCAACTAGGGTTGTTCTAGTTGTAGAGGCCTATTGGCCTTGATTAGATCACCCCAGGTTATTTGAGTTTGGCTCAGGGCTCTATTTACTATCAGCTTTACTAATCCATGGTGGTTGATTATAGTAACCAAATCTTTAGCTTTATGTGTTCTTATAGCAACCTCATGTAACATGGCATTTAGAAAAAATGGTAAATTGATTACTAACTATTGTTTGAGAGCTGCTAACAATTTGAGATGGTGCGGACGTATCACATCGTACCTTCCATCACAGGTGATATACCTTTGTATTACTCCTGCCAACTCCTTCCATAGCTCATTGAGAGTGTTGGGGTTGAGTCCCTTTCCCTTTTTATCAAGTTATTCTACATGATATACAAAATATTCCACGACCTCTTTGAGCATTGTATATTTCCCAGTCCACTGTATGCCTTTGTTAGGGAGGCCTGTAACCTCTGCTACGATTTCCTCAGTGACCAGAATTCATATATCTCGAGCCATGGAGATTCATCACTTAAGTTCTGGAAGAAGTCGAGCACGATGTTTGTGTCATATCCTTGTAACCGGTTGAAGTACTCTATCCACCCCAGATAGTGTAAGATTGCTCTTGCCTGCTTAGTTACTTGTAGTAATGTTGGATCCTAGCGCACACTTTGGACACCCATGTTTTCTATGAATAGGTGAGGATGGCTATCGTTCCTTGCTGCAGCTTAACTCAACCAGTTTTTGAAACAATAGAAAATATAGAACAACACTATGTATATATAAAAAAAAAAAATGTGAATTTTCCTCATTTACTGCACTCATTGTAATCTATTGGTAAATGTCCAGAGTATCTTCGCCCCATAAATGGAAAGGTCTACCTCGACCGTCAAAAGTATGAGTGTAATAATGGCAGATAGTTGCGATGAGGTGTGATTACTATGCCACCACCGCCGTTGGAAAGACAATCATTAATAATTTTCAAAAAGCACTTTTAGAGGTAATTATGAACCATCATCATTTTGTGTGGGAAATTCACATTGAGTTACTTATGTTAGAACCGTTTGAGAAAAAAGATTCTGAATAATTTTAAATTTTTTTACGTGTTTTAGAAATATTCCACATATCATAAGGTTGTTACTTTCCCTTGTTTATTGGATATAATTGGAATGATAGCCTCATTGTTTAGAAAAGGAAATCTAAAAAAATACTAAAACTTGGCGTATTTAAGATAAACTTCGATACCACAAGCAGAGCCACTGCTGCCAGCAGGCGTCTATAGCCTCGACAGGGTTTCCTTTTAACCCATAGATGACCTTGTATCCTTAATAAATATTTTGAATTGTCTTTTCCCAAGAAGACCATTATCCTGGTTTGGTAGCCAAATGATGATAATGCTATGCACTAGATCGTAACCTAAGTGAACAAGTCGGCTCGTGATGAGACCTCTTGTCCTTTGATGAAAAAAAATGCAAAGGCCATTGCCCTGGTGTGGTAGCCATAGTGGGAATGTCACTTATGTTATTATCTAATGATTGTGGTAGGTTGGCTCGTGATGAGACCCCTATCCTTTGTAGAAAAAAACTTTATTTTATTTTGATGAGTGTTTTTTTTTAGGCTCTATCAAGGGAGGTTCATCTACTCCTTAAGAGTAAGGGATGGCATAAGAAGTGTAAGAATGCCAAGTAAGATTTTTTTTAAGATTCCTTATTATGATATGAAAGCAATTGTCATTCAAGTATATGTGGATATATAGGGGAAATAAATGAATTATGGTGGTTAATGAATTGTGAACAATTTCTAAGATGATTCGAAGAAATTAATCCAAAAATAGTTTGCTAAGGTATGTTAAATGATCCACACAAAATGACAAATAAGAACTAGTGTTGATGAAAATGAATTGGTGAAGTTCATACCCAGAGGAGTGATTGATGTAATAATGGTATGCGTTGTTCAAAAAAGAATCGTGACTTTTGAGAAAAAGGAACAACAATAAAAAACGTAGAAGGAACAACAATTGTTCCTTTCGAATGAACATCGCTATCCAAAAAAGGAACAACATGAATTTATAAAGGGAGCAACAGTGTAATAGAAGCAACGACAATCGTTACTTTCAAATAAATGGAAATTGTACACAAAGGGAACAACCATCACACAAAGGGAACGACAGTTGTTCCGTAAAAATGAATGGCAACTCCGTGCAAAGGGAACAACAATTGCATGAAAGGAACGATAGTTGTTTTGTTCGAATGAATGACAACTATGCGCAAAGGGAACAACAATCGCACGAAGGGAACGACAATTGTTCCGTTTCAACTGGATGGCAACAAAAAAATTTGACCATCTAATTAAGTGATTGTAAACCTCCCACAGACATTTTTGTTTTAGTGAATCTAGGATTGATTAGTCATCAACTAAATTCATTCAATATTTATGGGTATGTTTATTCAATAATCAAAGTACTAGATGGATTTTTAGCATCAGTCTTTTATTACCGTTGCCTGATTTTTTTTTGTGTGGAACATGACATATTCATATTTGTGAAAACAGGGCTTATATTTAATGATTTTTACAAAGTGAGGAAGGAGAAAGGAACATAAAAGAGTGATAATTATATTCATTATAGTCGTCTTTTCTAGTTCTTATTCTCTCAAGTGACTTTCCTAAAAAAAGTAAAAAGTAAAAACTCAATCAAATGTTGTAAAGAAAGCTATATACAATATGTACAGTGCTGATAAAAATCATCATTTATGAAGTTGAATCTGTTGGGTTACCTTCCCAATCAGCTAGAATCTAAACAGTAGGGTCCTTACTTACTTCCTGGTAGAAGGATTCTTTTGAAGGTGGTTGATGGTAGAGTCGTAGTAGATGTCCATTTACCAGAAAAGGAGAACCAGACCCATCGATGGTAACTAAAGTCCTAGTTCCATTATTGTGAACTTCATTGATTTCATATGGTCCCAACCACCTTGTCTATAATTTTCCAAGAAAATCCTGAAATCTGGAATCATAGAGAAGTGCCCAATCACCTTTCTAAAAATATTTCTTCTTGATATGTTTATAATTCCAACTAGCTCGTTGCTGCTGAATAACGGTTGTGCGCTGCAGGGTGGACATGTGTGCTTTGTCTAACTCATTGAGCTGTTGCAGGTGCTTTTTATGTGCCTCTGTAAGATCCAGTCCAATTTCCTGGGCTATACTTAGAGTCTTGATCTCAAACTCAATCGGGAAGATAGGTTCTTTTCCATAAACTAAATGATAAGGAGAATAGCCAGTGGTGTTACGCCATGTTGTACGGTAAGCCCATAAGGCATTTGGAAACTCGGTTTCCCAATTCTGACAGTTTGTTGAGATTGTTTTTGTCAAAATTTCCTCCAATACTTTGTTGGTACTTTCTACTTGGCCGTTTTCCTATGGGTGGTATGGGGAAGTAACTCTGTGTTTAATATGATAACTATTCAAGGTGGTTGTGATTCTATGGGCTGTAAATTGCGACCCTACGTCAGTGATTACTTACCTGGGTAATCCATAGTGTACAAATAATTTGAAAAGTAATTTAATGAATGCTTCCTATGTTGTGTTTGACAAGGCTTATGCCTCCACCCATTTGGTCATGTAGTCTGTCGCAACTAGTATATAGGCATTCTGGTTTGATTTTGGGTTGAAGGGGCCAACAAAGTCTAGTTCCCATATCTCGAAAGGTTCTACGACTACTTTTTCTTGCAGGGGCATTTCATCATCTTGGCCTGGTCAACCCATCCTTTGATAGTTGTCACATGTCTGGACATATTTTTTTGCATCTCTGAATATTGAGGGCCAATAATATCCCATATGTAAAATCTTATGCCCAGTCATGCGTTCTGCAAAATGTCCGCCATAGGGCTCATCATGACCTGCCTTCAGTATGTCATAGATTTTGTCATCTCTTACACATCTTCGGATCTAGAGATCAACCCCTGTGTAGAAAAGATATCCACCAATCCAGGTGAATTGTGCACTGTGTTGGACAATCAGTTTCATTTCCCTTGATGATAGGTGTGCTAGTAGTTTTCCAGCTTCCAGATAATTTGCCACATCAGTGTACCAAGGTGGCTTAGTAGTGATAGCAAACAGATGTTTGTCTGGAAACTGGTCTTCAACTGCCAAAGAATCATCTGTTTTTGGTACGCAAGACATGAAGTCTGCAACAAGATTCTCTCTTCCAGGTCAATCCTTGATGGTGATGTCGAACTCCTGCAGTAGTAATAACCATCGAGTAACCCGTCCATTAGTAATAGGTTTATTAGCTAAATATTTAATATCAGAATGATTAGTATACAAAATAACTAGATAGCGTGTTATATAGTGACGAAATTTATTAATAGCATGTATAACGGCTAAAAATCCTTTTTCTGTTACTGTATAATTTAATTCAGCAGGAGTAAGGTTTTTTCTAATAAAATAAATAGCATAAGGTTTCTTGTCTTCTTCCTATCCAAGGACAACGCCTATGGTGATATCCGATGCATTTGTGGAGATGTGGAATGGTATTTTCCAGTTTGGTCCTCTCAGCACTGATGTTGTTGAAATCATATTTTTAAGTCCTATGAATGCCACATCACACTTATCAGACCACTGAATTTCTACATTACCAATTAAAGCATGTAAAAGTGCAGCAGTTCTTGCAAAATTTTCCATGAATCTGCGATAGTATCCTAAAGCGCCAAGGAAACTAAGTACCTTAGTTTGTGTATGTGGTGTAGGCAGATTAAGGATTATCTCTATTTTTGCTGGGTCTACCCTAATTCCATCTGCAGAAATATAATTCCCTAGTACCACACCTTCAATCATCATCATATGAAATTTTTCATGAATTAAACATAACCTGGTAGCGATGCATCATTCTAGTACCTTCTCCAGATTGCTTAGAGCTTGATCAAAGTCATCGCCATAAGGGGTGAAATCCTCCATGTAGACTTCAAGCCCTTCATTAATCAGATCAGAAAATATGCTCAGAATGGCCCTCTGAAATGTGGCTAGAGCATTACATAATCCAAAGGGAAATACTATGTATGCAAAGGTACCCCAGGGACATGTGAATGTAGTTTTATATTGATCTTTTGGGGCAATATGGGTCTGATTATAGCCACTAAAACCATCTAGGAAGGAGAAAAAATTCTTCCCTACTAACGTATCAAGGACCTGATCGATGAAGGGTAGGGGGAAGTGGTTCTTCTGGGTAGCTTTGTTGAGTTCTTTGTAGTCTACACAAATTCTCCATTTCCCATTCTTCTTGGGAATGACCACTAGTGGGGAAACCCACCGACTATCCGAAATAGGATATATAAAATCCACATCCAACAATTTATGTAATTCTTCTTTAACAACGTCCCTGAGGTGAGGATTCAATCTTCTTTGGGGCTGTCAGATGGGTTGAGAATCTTTATCAATATAAATATGATGTGTGTAGAGTTGCAGATCAATGCCCTTCATGTCAGAATATTCCCAGGCAAAACCTGTTGATACATAGAAAGGATCTGAATCAATTTGTGTTGTTGTTGCTCATTTAAATTAGAATTAATATTCAGAAACCTCCCTAGTGTAATCTCATCTAATTTTCTATTATGGACAGCGGTAGTGGGGATCTGTTGTTCCACAATTCTTCCAGCATATCTCCCCATGCTTCATTATCTAACACATCTTTTAGCATTTGGCATTTTGGGTTACTTACAATAGTTGGGATATTAATGAAGTTGTTGATCACATCATCTTCTAGTTGGTTCTTAAGTCCCAGAGCTTCTTCCAGTGTGAGAGGGGGTCGTAGATATTTTTCTGGATATCTAGGTCGTGGCAACTGTTGATGTATAATGGACGGGCTCAGTTTAGCTGGAGGATACATGATGAGATTATTTGTAGCACCTCCTCTAGAAATTGTCATGTTGCTCGTGCGACATCCTACGTATGCATCTGCTGTTGTGATCCATGGTCTCCCCAGAATTAATGGATGTCCATCGAGTCCACTCCTTGGGTTGATAATGAGGAAATTAGTTGGATATTCCCAGGAGTCGACTGAAATTGCTATATCATGTAATGTACTAACTATTTTGACCACTGATCGATCAACCAATTGTAACATAATTGGGGTAGTTTCGAAGGAAGTGAAACCCAGGGTGTTTCAAGTCTCGGTGGTCAAGATATTAATGGCTGCCCCCAAATCCACTAGTGTATTTGGAAACGAGCAAACCAATATCTGAACTATTACTACAGGATTCCCTGGGTCTTCATATTTGACCGGTTCCTGTCTTCCTAGAATGAGATCAGACAAGGCACCTACCATGTGCTTAGTTGATGATGAATTTTTATCTTTCCTGACAGGATTATTCCCACATAATTCCTTAATTGTCTTTTCATAAATTGGGATGTCTTGCAGAGCCTGCAAGAGTGGGATATTAACATATAGATTCCTTAGTTCCCCTATGATGTCAAAGTTAGGATACACAACTGGTTTTTCTATCACCAGGCTTTCGGGGAATGGGGGACGAGGAGTTACATCCTCATCGGGATTCTATTGTTCGACTATGTTTCCTCCCTACTCTATTTCTTCCATTATGACCACAATCGAAGGTGTTATTACTAGTTGCACATTATTTTCATTCTCTTTCTCTTGGTGAATGTTACTCTCTTTAGGAGAAATTATGCACCCTGACCTCAACCGGAGTTTGTTTCACCCTACAAAGTTGATTTCCCCATCCACATTCTCAATAATCTGCACAAGTTGGGCTGGTCTATTATTGGGATTTGGGTGGGGTTGAGTTGGTAATTGAGGGAACAATTGCGGTTGAGGATTCTAGGGTAGTTGGAGTGGAGCTTGCAACGTGGATTGAGTTTGAGGGGTCATCCCCATGGGTTGATTGGTAATTCCCATGGGTCACTGCCAATTTTGGTTCCAATTGGCGTTTTGGGAAGTTGTGTTGGACCACTATTAAGGATAGGGGTTATTACTTGGATTTTTCTAGGATTGGGTGAGGTATTGTGAGTTTGGCAAGGTAGGGTGTGTAGCAGAATGATTTGGCCAGCTGGGATTTGTAGCAAATTGGTTTGGCCAAGGGGAATTAGGATATTGTTGGGACTGCCAGGTAGGGTTAGCAAATGGCTGGCCCTGCCATGTGTTTCCAGAATTTTTTTGTTGATTATACTGTCCAGAAAAGAAAAAAGAGGGATCTTGTTGTGTACCTGGGGGATGGGCCTGCCATTAGCGACGCTGAGCCATCAGGTATAACAATTTTGTTTCCTCTTCTTCTTCTCTAAAGACAACTTTCAATCTTGTGAGTGATGGACATTGCTTCGTTGCATGATCTTTGGCATAAATGACACAAACCTGAACCACATCCAAAGGGCATTCCCGTGGACCATGTTTTTTTCTGCATTAGTGGCAAAATATGTCCAAGGTCTATTCTGCTTCCGCTTGTTTCTATTTAGCCTGCAAGACATCCAATTGTGTAGTCAGAGTACTCAGAATGTCGGTTTTGAAATTCTCTAACAAATTACCAACTTCAGCTCGGGTGACACCCCCGCTGGTAATATTGTTATTTCTAGTGAGGGGAGCCCACATCCCTGATCTGGTTCATGTACTTCCATGCGAGCACCTGATGTACAATTGGACAATGTTATCATAAGTTTCTTGATAAATATCACCCTTCCCCATTAAATTCAATGTTTCTACCCATTCATCCTTCATTCCTTTTATCAAATTGGCTTTGAGTACCTCGCCTGGTAATGTACCATAAGGAGATCTTTGCAAATTGTATTGAAACCTTTCAACATATTCTTCTGATGTCTCATTTCCTTTGTAGTCATTTGAAAGATTTCATCTTTTAGATCCCTGGTCCTACAATAATCCTGATATTTTGTCAAGAAGGCTTGTTTCATTTCATCCCATGAATTTATAGTTCCCCCTCCTAATCTTATAAACCAACGCAAAGATGCTCCTTTCAAAGTGGAAGGGAATAAATTCACTTGTTGGGGTTCAAAGGTGTAGTCATAACCTCTACACAGGACATCAAATTCGAATAAGAATGCATCTGGGTCCTCTGAAATTAATCCATGAAAGGTTGGAAGATTCTGTAAGGGAATTTATTTCATGGGGGCATTAGCAACTGGATCAACTATTGGATATTCCAAAGTGGAATTTTGGGCTTCTGGTTGGTTTGGTTGTGCCATTTGGACGAAAATATGCCAATAATATTCAAAAATTTCTTAGCCTAGGTGCTCTATTCGAGGTGATTGGTTACTTGATCCCTTAGGGGATTTAATCGCACTACATCTATTTGGGATTTCAGGTATATCTTTTCCTATCATAGGAGATATAGGATCAAGTGGTGGTGATGGGTTTGCCTTAGCAAACCCGTTGGTCTCCCCTTCTCCTTCCTCCATATTACAAGAATTTCCCTCATCTAAAGGGCTGAGAGGTGGAAGATCTGTATTTTGAAAACTTTGTCCAGTCCCTTCAGTCCTGTTGTGAATCTCAGCATGGGTTGTAGTTGGTGAATTTGTTGCCTGGGGAATTCAGGTAGAACCTCTCTTAGGTCCAACTGAATCTTGAGATTCAGCTTTTCAAATGATTTCGTCTATGAAAGTGCTTCTTCCAGGGGCCACCGGACCCTGGGATTTTGTAGTTTTTTGTGGGGATTTTGGTTTTTCAGGTTCTTTCTTCTTAGTCATACACCCTTCACACAAAATTCTAAGTACCTATGTAACCTCTATGCATCAGTTGAAGGTAATCACAGGCATAAGCATTTTACTTATTACCTACATAGGTTCTTACCTTCTATTTTCAATACCTCACTGTTCAGAGACACAATCTATGCTATCTTTAACACTCTCCCCGACAACGGTGCACAAATGTTGTGCTCTAAAGATGTTCTAAAAAAAACCTTAGTTTAACATTAATTTATCAACCCAAGGATTCATCTTTTATTTCAAGAATATCAACAAAGTCCATGCAGATAGCTGTAGAGCCTAAAATCGAGTAGTTAAAGCAAATCTGAGTTTATCAACAATCAAGTTCCTCACATATTCCTTTAAAATTTTGAAGCTAAGATCTATGACATAATTGAAATCTGATCTATAACATGTTGTGAATTAAAGGAATAAACTAATCTGTTGAATTCATCTACTAAGAAGCAATAATCTAATCTAGGAAAATACGTGCAGAACTAATCTATCAACTATTAATCAACTTGCTGGAAAAGAAACGACGAATTATTATATCTGTGAAAATGAACAACAAATGTAATCTAATCGAAAGGAACAACAAATGTAGTCTAATCGAAAGGAACAACAAATGCTAATTTAAGAGAAAGGGACAACGCGTATGAAAATGAGAGGAATTGTCAAGCAGTAAACTACATAAATGGAAACTGGAACAACAATCGATAACATTCAAATGAAACACCTATCTTTCGTAAGCAAACAATATAAAAATATCAATACACTCATGCATTCATCTTAACTATTGCAAAAGAGATTTAAATCACAGAACGGAAATCAAACTAATACAATTACATATTGAGACAGTAACTCCATTAGATTGGGCTCTTGGTACTCAGAAGCACTGCTACTAGAAACTCAGTATGAAAGAATGGTAAAAATGCCAAAAGCTTCTATTAATTCCATGACTGATACAACATTTACAAAACACTGTTTTCGCAGAGCAATTCCGAATTCTAAATGCTTGGATAAAAAATTTAGATTTATTCTTTTCAGGATTCATTACCCCCTATATATTACAATGATATGGTTAAATTAAGCTATCTCGAGGATCGAAAGATCCTTAGGATTTCTTTCACTATTTATAAAGTTTACAAAATAGGTAATCGATCTTTCTCAAAACTGGTTTGTGCCTCATGTCTTCAACCTTCAACAGTCTTCATATCTTCGAAATCTCCTTAACTATCTTGGGTTAGACAATATTTATCCATTCCTGCAACAAAATCACACAATTCCAACCGAATATTATAATTTATCTAAGATTACTCAATGATATTTCTAAAAGACATTTTAATCATTTCCTATCCTAATTATCCCTAATTAATAGAAAATTCAATTAATATTATATCATAAACCATGAGAATAAGGAGGATATTTGTACCTTTTTCTCAACTCAACACCAGGGAGAGAACAACTGCTAAGACATGTCATGAGTATACTTTTAACTCTTTTTTGGGTTCATTAAAACCGAACTAAAAAGACACTACCGAGCATACTTGCATCATTCTTTTAAGCCTGTTAAACCATGAAGGAGACCGAGCATACTTTTATTCCTCTTTCACACTCATTNAAAATAGGGTGTCGATTTTTCACCATTGGTCTCTTCTCAAAAAAACAACATCAGCCAATTCCTCCTTTATCATGGCACTTGTTTGAGTCCTCATCATACATTTGGGTTTTAGCTTGCCTAGGAGTTGTCCCAGTAATATGACTCAGAGATACTCCTATGACTCGTTACTCTTCCAGTTATCATGGAGAGTGCTTCCATGCCTCATGCGTTGTTTAACTATATTCATCTAGCTCTTATGTCTCAATTCCAAATCACCATTGTGTCGTGCTATATGTTCAAGGGAAGTTCAAACCTGAGTCGCCCATCTATTTTTTTATTGACTCTTCAAGTCAGTCATCCCTGTGTTAGTTGTACTTAGTGATACTGTCTCTTCATATCATCTCTCAATGTCTATTTCATGTTGATTGATGGGGGATACATCAAGGCACTCCTTTGATAAATGTCTTCCTATCGAATTCAATACATTATCTAGGAGAGGGGTCTAGAAACGAGCTAGTACCTTGGAGCTTGGAGTCCTCAGTGGCATGCCTCCTCATGATACACAATGGGTTTACATCATTGAGTCCTGATCGATTGATTCTACTAGTTTTCGACATTAGATCCTCTATTCACACTCGCTAGATTGTACTAGGTACCTTAGGTTCCATATTCATCATCGATAATTCCCCTCGCATTTGTTAACAATGTACATCAATGATCGGCAATCAAATGGTTTCTACCATGCTCGACATCAACTCATCTATTTGCATGTCGTAGATTCGTACCATCGAGGTTTGCGACGAATACCTTGGGTTTGGGGATACATCATGCCTTTACAACATCCCCTCCCAAGTTGTGATGGAGTATATCACTTATATATGAGTACTTTGAAGACTTCGAGGGAAATCTCCCCAATGCTCGTTCTCTTCCTGATATCTATATGTTGTGTCATAGATCCACATTGTATTTGTTGGTGGCTATGATTATGTTCATGACATAGATCCACATTTTATTGTCTCATGTCTATGGAATTATTAATGACATGGATCCACCGTGTATTCTTTTGTGGCCATGGTCTAGAATTTCCTTTCATGGATCAACAATGTATTTTTTGGTGGCCATGCTCATTTAGAGTCCGAGTATGTCTACCTAGGGGATTGGTCTATATATTCTCTCATCCTTGGTGTTTGATTGCAGGACTTCTTTGACCTTTGAACCTCCTTTGCTTTATCTTGTAATACCCTGTTTCCCCCAGTCTGTAAAAATAACTATATTGGCCAAGAACTATGGCAAACTCAAAGATGTGAATGTTTGATTTGACGGACCTTTGTATAAAAGGTCGATGAATGTAAATTATGTTATGAATATGTGTTGCATGACTACTGGGAGGGGTATGTGCTAAAAAAGACCACGATGGCTAATGAGAGGTGGTGGAAGGGACCTGGAATGGTTGCGTTAACTTCCACCGAGCCAGTATCATACTGGTTTTTACTTTCTCAAAGACCAAAGCAACTCTCTGACCCTGGAATGAATTTTCCTTCAGATTGGTAGGTTGGGAGGCTCCTCAAGAGTTAATGAGGGGATGGGGGTGAACCACCCATCCGTAAAAGCTCCCAGACCTGACCATGGACGGAAAAATTCATGCCACAGAAATCTTGCAGAGAAAAGGAAAGAGAGTAGGTGTGGTAAAGAGGGAAAGAGAGAGCATGCATGACAAGGATTGCGGAAGAGAACTGGAGAAACTATGGAAATAGAGAAAGTTCTGAACATAGGAGGAGGAGAGTAACCTTCATCTTGGATTATTTTTCTATATCAAGAGAAGGAGCATAACCTCCATCCTTGACTTCCATTGAGCTGGAAGTAGGAGACTGAATCTCAAAGCATCGTGGTCTAGCTCAAGGGTGGCTAGTGGTAAATCCATTTGGAGTCACTGAGCCTACGGTTGGGTGGAAACGAGCACCCCTCTCAGTAGTTGCATCATGCCTGGTGGAACTGATAAGTGTTTTATGCCTTGTATTTTGAATTGAATATCATGAATACATGCTCATGTTTATATGCCCATAATGATTTATGTGTGAAATGATTGCCTGATGTTTTAGACTAGAAATAATGGATGCATGAGTATAATTACATGCCATAGTTGGTTTCTGTACAAATGATTAATTCTGGGGCACGATTTCACTCCACCGAGAATCGTCTTGTTTTCTTGATTCTCGTAATATTCTAGGAAGGCTTCTCGAGAGTACTCTTCCCCGGGAATTACCCCATAAACCTTGTAACTGTACTGAACCTTACCCAGAGACTCGACTAAGATCAGGGATAATTGCCCAAGAACCGTCTGAAGGTTCATGCGATCCGGGTTGGGAAACCTTATGCAAGAAAGAGTATCTCTCTAAGATCTCAGAGTCATGGGAGTTTGAAGCTCCGAGAGGTTGAATTTCGTGATTCAAGCTCAGAAAGGATAGCGAGTCCGATTATCAAAAGAGAATACCCAATCGTTTGGTAGACGAATGGTCGGAATCCTTTCGGAAATATCCCAGACCTGTCAAGACCGATGGATATAGAGGAGGAGCGCAGGCGTTAACACCTCGACCCTTTTAACCTTCGCAAGTAGTGATGGGATCCAGGATCGTAGATCCAAGGATCTGTTGGAGCTCTATTGACCATCGATCTTAACCTTTGCATAGGTGGGAGAGTGGATTCGACAATGTCCTGAAAGTCCCGAAGTATTCAGAATCGTCCATTGGCATAGGACGCGTGGCAGTTAGGTACCATTTCATTGACTCGCGACTTGGAGTGATCGAGGGTAGGACTGCACGAACTCATGATTCGCGAAATCGCGATGTGATCGTGGTTATTGGATCCAAGCCACGGGAGAACCGTTGGATCAGAACCTCCGCATGGTATCATGTATCGGGGGTTCAAATGTTGGAAAGAACTTCCTTTCGACTACAGAAGTCGAAAAGTGCCGAGCACCGAGGGCTCGTGCGAACACGTGGCACATCCATTAGGTGGGGATTGTGTGGTTGATAGGTGGTGTAAAAAAAAGCACCCAGAGAAAGGTGGGAGTGGGTGACAGGTGGTGGACACATGTCGCCTAGGAAAGAGTCAACCCATTGTTGACTTGTCGTGGCATGGGGTTTCGCAGGATGAAGAAGTTGCACCTTGATCGCTAAGGTCGTGAAACGCCGAGAGCCGAGGTCTCGTGCGATGAGCAGCAACGATACAACTTGTAAGCAAAGTATAGCGGAGGAGACAAGTGGCATGTATGCATCGCTTGGCAGAGTCCACGTAACATTGACCTCTCGCGTCTCAAGGATTCGCAAAGGAGGAGCACGAGGGCTCAACACTCCAACTAGCGAAGTCACGAGTTGCAAGTGCTACTAGTGTTTAGCCTAGCCTATGGTTACATGTAGCAGGCGCTAGTGAGGAGAGGGCCATACCCGTATCGCATCTTGGGTATTGGCGTTTGGAGAAAAAGGAGTCGAGAGCCTTGAATCTTCAACTCGCGAGTTGCGAGACGCACTTGTGCTAAGGCCAGGTTGTGGTCGCTTGGAGGAGGATAAGGGAAGGGAGATGGTCTGCGCTAGGCCCCATAAAAATTCGGGGATTCTGTCCCTCGAAGAAAAAAAAAAAGAGTCGAAAAATCTACGTTGTCATAGTAGGTGTGTGACGTCTCCTCACACTACCTCACATGGATTTTATTTTATTGTAATGTGTTTCGACCATCTATTCATTTCCTACCTTTACATTATGAAATGTTACATCAAATACCTTCTTCTCAATCATTGAGACTGAGATCACACTCCTCTTGAGTTTTGGCACCCATATCACATTCATCACTCTCAATGTGCCTCTTCACTCCAAATGGAATGACAATTTTCTAGATCCCTGCACTACATGCTTGGTGCCCATACCAAGCTCCACATGAATCTACGAGTCAAAATCTATGAATATCTCAATCACCTCTTGTGCTCCTATCATATGAGACATGGCTCCACTATCTATCAACCATGCACTGGTTGATATGGTTCCCAAGGAAGTTTAGGAAACAAGCAAGAACTCTATCTGTTCAAATTTCTTGCAAAACTAATCCACTTGAGTCTTTTTCGACACATCTACCTATGGTTGTGTTTCTTTCCCACCCTTCTTCCTATGTGGACATTGCCTTGCATAATGCCCAAACTTGTGACATGCAAAGAACTTGACTTTTCTCATGTTCTTCTTCTTGCAAACTTGATAGGTAGACTCTCCACTGGTAATCTTATTGAACTTTCCCTTCCTTGCATGAATGGCAACAGAAAGGTTCTCGTCATCATTCTTGTGTTAACCTCCATTCATATATTCATCCTGAAGTTTCTCCTGAATGATATCATCCCATAACCTTGACCAATCCTAAATATTCTCTCGTTCCACGATTCCTTTGATGAACAATGTCCACTCCTTCCTAAAGCCCTTGAGTGTCATCCTCACTAATTTTGAATCATCCATTGTTTCCCCGATTGTATCTAGTTCATCTCAAACTTGTCAAATATGGGTGAGATAACTTGTCACCATATTTTATCCTATCATCTTCGTTTCCCTGAGATTCTGTGTCAACACCATTATGCAACTCTCACTCTTTCTCTGAAATAAACTCTTCAGATCCTTCCACATTTCTTGGGTTGTTTTCTTCCCTGATAAATGAGGGATCAAGTCATCCTTCACTCCATATAGAATGATGTGCTTGTCTTTCACATCCCTTTGATTATGGATGACAAGATCTATCTCATCTATTGGTGGATTTATTTGAGTATTAGCAAATTCCCAGATCCCATTCTCCATCAATAACAACATGATTCTCTCCTTCCAAGGACAGTAGTTGGAAACCCCATCCAACTTGTCCTTGAATCGCAATATAGTTTCCACCTCCAGTATCTTATCTAATAACCCTCTGCTAATAATTCCTTTGTAATGACTTGTACAACACTGTACGTGGCTATATTCACTACAACCTGCATATGTACGTGACTATCACCACTGCAACTTGTGTATGTACACAATTGTCACCAGTGTAGCATGCGTATGTACACAATTGTGCTCACAACCTCCTATGTATGTACGTGATTGTCCCTTCTGTGACCCGAATACACCTCTGTACACCTGTAAAAACCCCTATTCTTCCTCAGAACAATTGTTTCCTTTAAATCCGTGTTAAGAACCAAATATCAATATAGCATAGAAAAACCTCAGAAAAAGTACTCAACGCCTTGAAAAAGAGATAATTTCAAATAATAAACCTCTTCGAGGGGGAAACCTCCTTTTATCCCACTTAAATGTTCAAGTACAAGATGATTCAAAATGAAAATGTCTCCTTGGTATATATAGGAGACTAGGAGGTATAATTACAACTAATGGCCTAAAGCCGACATAAATAAAATAACATTACTAATATAACATGCCCCAATTAAGGG
>JASDQU010097804.1:0-11667 GCA_032191745.1 Picea mariana | reverse complement strand
TGATGTAGCATTTGCTTCCAAAAACTCTGAAGTGCTTCACATTTTTTGGTCTTCCTTTCCATAGCTCGTAGGGAGTTTTGTCAATGTTGTTTCTAAGCATTACTTTGTTTTGAATGTGAATTGTTGTATGCACTTCTTGTATCCAAAAAATATATGTCAATTTGGAATCCATTAACATTGTTTGAGCCATTTATTGTACCATCATGTTCTTTCTTTCAACAACTCCATTCTGTTGAGGTGTCTTAGAAACGAAGAATTACATTTTTATTCCATGACTGTTGCAGTAGTCCATAAATTCCTTTAAGTGAACTCTCCTCTATTATCAGATCTCAAGCATTTGATTTTTGAATCCATTTCATTTTCAACCATTTCCTTGTAGATCTTGAAGTTTTCAAAAGCTTCTGACTTATTCTTGAGAAAGAAAACTGCAGTCATTCTTGTATAATCATCAGCTAATAACATAAATTATTTCTCACCTTTTAATCCCTTTGTTGCAGTTGGTCCAACTAGATCAGTATGCACAATTTATAGTGGTCTTGTCGTTGAATATTCCTTTGATTTGAACCTGGTCTTTGTTTGCTTTCCTTGTTGACAATGCTTTCATAAAGTGTTGGTTTCTTTCATGATCTGGGGAATTTCTCTGACTGCTTCTCTTTTGATGACTTTGACAAGGTTATCAAAATGTATGTGACCCATTCTTATATGCCATAGCCAACTTTCATCTTCCTTTCCTAGAAAACACTTTTCATTTCCAATTTCACTTAACACGTATATGTTTCTTGAAGTTCTCGCAGGTGTAGCAATTAATTTTCCTAAACCTTCTTTTATTATCTCACACTTTTGTGAATCGAAAGTAACTTTATGACCTTGGTCACACATTTTAATCACACTTAGAAGATTATGTTTCATATCTTCTACTAGTAGAACATTTTTTTCCTTTGTATTCTTGTTCCCAATTTTGACAGTTCATTTTCCAATTATTTTAGTTGAATCATCATTTCCGAAGGAGATTGATCCAACTCTTTCCTTTATTAATGTAATAAACCTATATCTATCACCTGTCATGTGTTTTGAATAGCCACTATCAACATACCAACCATGTTTCTTCTGCTTAGCTTGTAGATCGAGTGTGCATTCTTCATTGTTGTATTGATTCTGCTTTCTTATCCATGTCCTTTTCTGAGGTTCATGTCTGTGATTGTTGTTGTCCTGTTGTGGTTCTCTAGGAGGGATTTTCATTCTGCAATCTTTGGCCATGTGTCCAAAGTTGTTACAATTGTATCATTCCACTTCAGTGCTCAATGATTTAAACCTGTTGTAACTTCTTCTTTGTGTTTCATTAGTCCTTCTTGGATAACCCTTGTGTGTATGACTTTCAAAGTTGTTTATGTTCTTGTTTTTAGCTCTGCAATTTACAAATTTATGTCAAAAATTATTACATGCATAACATAAACCAAAAAAGATAGTTTGACACCTGGGATTTGAATATCTTCTGAAAGTAGATGCTCTTATGAATCCTTCTTCTTCCTGAGACCTATATGTTTCTATCGATCATTGATTCTGAAATCTGAATCTTCTCAGTGGAGGAGTGTCCCTATAATTTTCTCTGTAGACCTTCCTATCCCCTTTGATTGTTTCTGCATAGCTTTTTGGATATGTTTCTTGTTTTGTTGTTTTGGAGATTGATCCCTTTTCTGTCTGATTATATCCAAGTCCGGACTTTTCATGATTAGGCCTTTGACTGTTGATAATGTCATTCAAAACTTTTGAGTTGTTTTGCATATTTTTATTTTGAAGATCATTTCTTAATGTGAAAAATTATGCTTCCAAATTTTCAATGATCTTGTCTCTTCCTTCTATTTGTTCTTTGAGTGCTTCTTCAATTCTTTTATCTTCTTCAATTTGAACCTTCAAATTTGTGATCATTTGTTCTAATTCATTAGTCTTCTTTCTTGTCTAGTTACGCTTGTAGCTTCTTATTTTTCCTCTTTTCTCTTTTGATAACTTCTATGGCACTCATCAATTCCTCTCGGTAGTCAACTCCTACCTCTTCAATTTTTTCTTCGGCTTCTTCATATTCTACTTCGAAGTCTTGTTTATCAAAGTATTCTATTGCCATGAATAGAACTCTTTATGTCTCACTGTCACTGACTTCATCTTCATCTAATGATGAGATGTCTTCTTTGGTGCATAAGTTTTTCTTGAAAACTTTATTTGTGGTTCTTTTTCCTTTATATGTTTTTTTGCTTTTTGAGTCACCTTCATCATTTATCTTTTTCTTATGAGGATAGTTGTTAGAAAAATGACCAATACCATCACAATTAAAAGAAATTAAAGGAAGTTTACCTCTATACCTATCGTTGGTTCCCTTGTTCAGTCTTCTGACAAAGTTGGCCACTTCTTCATCATCTTCCGAGACATCATTATTGTTGCTATGTTCTTTTTTTTTTTGCTTTCCCTTTTGCTTTGATCTTTTGGATGCTTTGAAGGTTGCTTATTTTACATCTGGATTTTCTTATTCAATTCTCATTAATTAATGTTGTGAAGATTCCATGTAGTTCGTCCATGTTTATTGAGTTTAGATCTGCTCTTTCTTCTAGTGTTGATATCTTATGGTCAAATCTCATAGGAAGAGATCTTAGTACCTTTTGAACAATTATCGATTCTTTGATTTCTTCCCCCAATCCCATGATTGCATTTACTGTTTCATCGACTCATAAGAAGTAAGATGTAATATTCTCATCTTCCTTTATCTTTAGTTGTTCGAACTGACCTCTATAAGTTTGAAGCTCTATTTCTTTGACTTTTGAATCTCCTTCATAAATATTTTGAAGTTTGTCCCAAATCTCTTTAGAAGATTTACAATGTGAAACTTTGGTGAATACCGTTTCACCAAGACCATTTCGAAGTGCATTTGTGGCTTTGGAATTATTCTGACCGAGTTTCACTGCTTTGTCATTTGTTGGCGGAACTATTGGTAATGTGTATCCATCTACAATTGATTTCCAAATTTCAAATCCCCGTGCTTGTATATATGTCTTCGTCCTTATGCTCCAAAATGCATACTTTTGTCCATCAAACTATGGTATTCCATTTTTATACAAGTTGTTTCTCTCCATGGTCTACCTTTCAGTGGTTAAACTAATTTATGAAGGAACCCACTCTAATACCAATTGTTGGATTACTGAGAGGGGGGGGTGAATCAGTAATAGAGAAATCTAATCATTTTTAACCATATAATCCAAGTGTTATATCAATGTAGCATTATCATCCAATAAATGTAGAGTAAATAAGAAATGAACAAATGAACAATCATACACATACATAGTACACCAGTGTTTTATGTGGAAAACCAACCCCCTAGTTTCTCAGGATACAACCTGAGGGAAACTCCAACTCCCCAATTCTCTAGCTACAACCAGAAGGAGGCTACAACCCCCTAAGTTCTCCAGCTACAACCGGAAGGTGGCTACAACCACTTGTCCTTGCCCCGTCCAACCACCCTGACGTAGAAGTAGAAAGATGGAACCACTGTCACACTATCATTGTGAGATATACCACTGTACAACTGTATTAATCTGTACCACTGACCTGCATGTAGCCTATAAAATTTCCCTGCAATCAATCTATACCTAAATTGAACATGTATCAAAAAAATACAACAGGTATGCGACCTGTAGTGCTGCAGCACACGTATGTACGTGCCTTATCTGTTATGCAGCCCTTGTATGTACACGATCAAACTGTTATGTAGCCTGTGCATGCCTTCTGAAAACTAGGGTTTTCTTTCTCTTGAAAAACTTCTGACCCTCTGTAACATTTTCACATAGATATGTAACCTGTCACTGTATCCAGACTGTAATTGTACCCTGTACATGCATCCTCGTACATAACCTTTACCCAAAGAATATACATCTTTCTCTATTCATGTGCCATATAGGTGTGTGTAATCATGAACAATTATAATAACCCTCACATGATATAGTCATCAAACCCTTTCTGATATTCAACCTCTTAATACATCAACCACTTCACAATTACAAGCTCTCAACCATGTACCACAAAAACCCTTATCCATATGCCAAGAAATACAATATGTGCCTCAACAAGAAGTATCAATGATAAATATACCTGCATTGTATTTCTGTAGATCTTACTTATGCAAAAGATCCCATGCAGCCACTAGTCTCTCTAGGGAGAATTCTCAAATCTCCATAACCATTTCTTATGCATAGATCAAAATCCAACTATTCATAGAAATAAGACATACATTTTGAACCAATGGATAGATATGATGTATTTGAGCACTGTATACCTTCTTGGGAGCTTTATCCCAGAATATAGAACCTCTACATATTCATCTCTTCAAGTTTACATGGATTTACCAACATGTACGCACCCTAATACACTGACAACCCGTGTACATACACACCCTAATACATTGTTATCCCACATACTATACGCACCCTAATACACTGTCAGCCCATGTATGCCTAAAAAACTAGGGTTTTTTAGTCTTCATTTTAATTTCGAAACTTTCTCCGTCAACCCTTCATACTACCTTAGACTTTCGCAACTTCAGATGTATCAATGAGTACTTGCAATAATCCTTACACAACAAAAGATATTCAATGTGTTCAAGTGTAATTAAATGAGAGAGCCTTGCCTCTTATTTATACTTTCATGTAGCATCTCACTTTTCTTATTTTAAGGAGTTCTCCATTAGCTTAATTATTTAAATAATTTCTTTTGCAAACACTTTGACTTTTTGGGGCTTCTAGATGACTCATGAGGGTCCTCCTACTTCACATGGCCATAACTCTCTAACCATGAGGAGTTATGTGATGTTCCACATACCACCAAAAATGGCATGACAAGCACTATCCATATAGGATATTTTTACTGAAAAATTCACTAACCTTCATCTCATTATTCCACAATTAAGCATGGGTTCTCTAACCATACTTCTAGGATAACTCAATCCGCAAAGCGTCTTCCCGTGAGGGATTTCACCATAAGGGGACCACTTTGGAGTTCATCCATTTGTACTTCTTATCAACCATGACAAGACAATAATAATTCATCTTTACTTCAAACAAACTTGGGTCCATTACTCAAACCTTTGTGCTACCATAATTTCTTCAAGGGTTGACAACAATGACAACCAACCTTAATCAACAATATTGTTCCTTGACTGCATCCAAAAAAAAATATCAAGTGGGCTCAACCCCATATATTCCAACTTCCTCTGTGAAAATTTTCTCCCAGTAAGTTTCCCACCAATGTTTGATATGGGGGAGAGCCTCGAGGAGTGTGAAGGTGACATTTTCTCTATAGGAAAAATTGTGAATAGAGAAATAACCTTCTAGCATATTTAACCAATTTTCTAAGGCATTTGCATCTATCTGACCTTCAAACATGGGAATATCAAAATTAACTTGTACCTTGAAGGGAGACGTTCCTCCAAAGTGGTGGCTTGATGAATATGCGCATGTTGTTATCAGAAGGCGTTGAAGGATGTGGAAAAAATTCTCCATCATTTCGTCCCTCTGTCCCGCGACAGTTTGCACAAGCAATAGGTTAATAGAATCTTCTGCTCCACCATTTTTATTTTCTTCCACCATGGAGGGTTTCTTAGGCATGAGAGAGTGATTTTACTCAAGAGAGACAAGTTTGAGACCCAACTTTCTATACTTAGACCTCGTCAGGGACATGCACTGAAAAATGATCAAGAGCAACCTGCTCTGATACCACTGATCTGGATTATTTTCGGAACGAAATGAAAGAAGAGATATTACAATGAAATACACATAAATATTTCCAAAAACAGAGAAATGCAACAACACATGATTTCTATTAATGAAATAAATGTACAGATATTGTAAAAATACAGAGTGTAAGACTCTTTAGAATGGTGGAAGCTTTATCTCTGAGAAGAGATGTGACGACATGCTCTTTCGAAAGAAGATGATTACAATGAGGCTCTAAAGGAATTTTTATAATAAACATGAATGCCAAAACCCTAGGCATCCAAAAACCTAACCCTTGGAGATGAAGCACCAAAAGTCATGTGGGCCCCGTTGGGGTAAGTTAGTACATCAACTTCTCGAGGTCATAACATTTTCATGCGATCTATGTTTTAGGTGTGTGATGGCTCATTGGAAAGGTATTTTCGAGAACTATGCATTATGCCATCAAAATTTGACTCTGTCTACAGTTTGACTATGGAAAACCAATAAAACATTGTCTAGGGCTCCAAAACGACCCTAGAAGTACATAAATATGTATTGATATGAAAACTTCCAAAATAATCAAATTGGAATAGGTGGGTGGCCACCATTATCCACATGGATGCTATGTAGGGCTTCAAGACAACCCCAGAATTGCAGAACCCACAATTACAAAGAAATTTCCCCATTATTGAGAAATGTGTTGAATTGAAAACTGTCAAGATGAGCCCATTGGAATTTGGAATAGGTGGGTGGCCAACAATATCCACTTGGATCAGTCCTCCCCCCTTAGAAAGCAATGGTATCAATTGAGTTGAGTGCCCAGGGAAGAGGGGAAAGCGTTTGTTGAATATGAATCTTGGGGAGTTGTGTGCCTTGATAGAGAAGTTGTGTTTCTTGGTCTATGGAAGGATGTCACGAACCCATTGCTAGCGGGGTTGAATTTATTCCACCAACCAATTGTCTTTGGGATTCACAGGGCATTGTGTAGGCACAATCATAGGTGAAGAAACAATATCATCTTTCTCTTCTGCAATTTGCTTCTACTAGATAGAAGGTGCTAAGGTTTTAGTGGTTGCAGTGGCCTTCTATGCATCCTTTGAATAGGCTGTGAAGAGGTTGAACTTTGCAGTATGAGATGTTACCTTGTGACATTGTTTTGGTGGAACAATAGTCGAAATACCTTTGGTATCTTATAGAGTTGACCCCCAAGAGTAATAATGACACTACATGGTCGGGACTCATAAAAAACATGACGTTTTCACATATATGGTTGGACCAAATTAATATCATAGAGATCAAGAGGGGAAACATCACACACTACCTCATACTTGAAGGGATGAATTCCATAGGACATGCGACATTGTTGCCTGACACAGAGATCTCATCCCTGGTGAATCCACCCGATGTTGTATGGCTGCAGGTGTGGTTTTTTTGACAACCCCAATTGTTTAACGACCTCAGTTGAGATAAGGTTCTTCTGGATGTCAGTATCAACAATGAAATGAAACGGGGTCCCCTTCACCCACATTTGTGAATGGAAGAGGCGCTCCCCCTCTTTAGGATCTACTATTTCTTTTGGATGAATTGTTGTGGTCGCGAAAGTAGCAGTGGCGTATGCGTCAATGATATTATTTTTTCATTATTTTCTGGATCAAACTTTGAATCAGAGTTCAGCTCATCTTTGACCTCAACCACCAATGACTGTTTTGAGTGACATTCATCGGTGTTGTGCCAGGGGATTTTGTGGAATTCGCACCACTTCCCAGTGCCATTCTTCATCTTTCTGTTACCCTTATTTTCCTGTGTCTAGGACTGGTTGTTGGGAGGCTATTGATTAGGGTCGTCTTTATCATGATTTGGTTGTTGTGGATTTGCAGACCCGAACTCCCATTTGTTCCGGTGCCTAAATTTATGCTCGATTTTGACAAAATATTGATAGGCAACTCCCAAAGATGAGATGTTTAGGAAATCCATTTTGGTTTGCATGTACCTATGCAGAGCACCACGGTATTTCAGAACCAGATGCCACTCAGAGTCTTTGATACCCATATTGGTGCGTAAGTTATGGAAATTATTTGTGAACTCGGTCACTTTTTGTCTCTTCTCTTGCCGTGGTGTGGTCCATCTCATGTATTGGTCTTCATAGTTATCAACAGGGTAATATTTTTCCTTGATCGCATCCACAAAAAAATCCCAAGTGGGCTCGACCCCATATATTCCATATTCCTCTATGGAAGTTTGGTCCCAGTAAGTTTCTCACCAATTTTTGACATGGGGTAGAGCCTTGAGGAGTGCGAAGGTGATCTTTTCCCTATCGGAAAAATTGTGAGTAGATAAATAACTTCTAGCAGATTTAACCATTTTTCTAAGGCATCTGCATCTATCTGACCTTCAAACACGAGAATATCAAAATTAACTTGAACCTTTAAGGGATAAGTTCCTCCAAAGAAGTCACTTGATAAAGATGTGCATGTTACTATCGGAAGGCATTGAAGGATGTGGAAAAAATTCTCCATCATTTCGTCCTTCTGTCGCGCGAAGCTTGCTCAAGCAACAGATTAATAGAATATTTTTCTCCGTCGTTTTTCTTTTCTTCCTCCATGGAGGGTTTGTTGGGTGTGCAAGAGTGATTTTCCTCAAGAGAGACAAGCTTGATTCTCAACTTGTTACACTCAGAGCTCATCGAGGACATGCACTGAAAAAAAATCAAGAGTAGCCTGCTCTGATACCAATGATCTGGATTATTTTTGGAAGGAAATGAAAGAAAATATATTACAATGAAATACATATAAATATTTCTATAAAAAAAGAAATACAAAAATACATGATTTCTATTAATGAAAGAAATGTACAAAGACTGTAAAAATACAGAGTGCAAGACTCGCTAGAATGGTGGAATATTTATCTATGAGAAGATATGTGACGGCTACACTTATTCACAAGAAGATGATTGAAATGAGGTTCTGAAGGCCTTTTTATAATAAATATGAATTCCAAAACCCTAGGCATCCAAAAACCTAACCCTAGGAGATGAAGCACCAAAAGTCATGTGGGCCTCGTTGGGGTAAGTTAGTAAATCAACTTCTCAGGGTCGTAACTTTTGCATACGATCTTTTCTTTAAGTGTGTGATAGCTTGTTGGAAAGGTCCTTTCAAGAACTACGCATTATGCCATTAAATTTTGACTATGTATGCAGTTTGACTGTGACAAGCCAATAAAAAATTGTTTGGGGCCCCAAAATGGCCCTGAAAGTACATAAAGATGTACTGATATGAAAAAATCCAAAATAATCCAGTTGGAATAGGTGAGCGACCACCATTATCCACATGGATGTTGTGTGGGGATTCAGGTTATCCTTGAAATTTTAGAACCCACAATTACAACCAAATGTCCCCATTACAAAGAAATGTGATGAAATGAAAACTATCAAGATGAGTCTATTGGAATTTGGAATAGGTGGATGGCCACCAATATCTAGTTGGATCAGTCCTCCCCCCTTAGGAAGCAATGGTATCAATTGTGTTGAGTTCCTTGGGAAGAGGGGAAAGCATTTGATGAATCTGAATCTTAGGGAGTTGCGTGCCTTGCTGGAGAATTTACAGTGCTTGGTATGTGGAAGGCTATCATAAGCCTGTTGTTGACAGGGTTGAATCTTTTCCACCAACTTGTTGTCTCTAGGCTTGGTGGGGCATTGTGTAGGCACCATCGTATTTGAAGAAATAATATCTTCTTTCTTTTCTCCAATATGCTTCTGTTGGATAGAAGGTGTTGAGGTTGCAATGGTTGCAATGGACTTCTATGCATCCTTTGAATACACTGTGAGGAGGATGAATTTTTTAGTATGAGATATTACCTTGCGACACTATTTTGGTGGAACAATAGTCGAAACTACCTCTGGTATCTGGTAGATTTGACCCCATAGAGAAATAATGACACTATGGGGTCAAGACTCATAAGCAACATGATGTTTCCACATATATGGTCAGCCCAAAACAACATCACAAACATCAAAAGGGGAAACATCACACACTACCTCATCCTTGAAGGGTTGGATGCCATAGGACATGACAGGAAACACTGTTGGATGGCATGGATATCTCATCCCTAGTGAAGCCACATGATGTTGTATGGATATGGGTGTCATTTTGTCAGCAAACCCAATTGTTTGATGACCTCAGCTGAGATGAGGTTCTTTTGCCTGTCACTATCAACAATGAAATGCAACGAGGTCCCATTCACCCACATCTATGAATGGAAGAGGCACTCCCCCTCTTCAAGATCTACTGGTTCTTCTGGTTGAATTATTGTGGTCATGACAGTAGCAGTGGGGTCTATGTCGATGATCTATCTTTTTTCATTATTTTCTAGATCATATTTTGAATAAGAGTTTAGCTCCTTGTCTTTGACATCAACCACCAATGACTTTTTTTAGTGACATTCATCGGTGTTGTGCCAGGGGATTTTGTGGAAGTCACACTACTTCCCAATGTCATTCTTCGTCTTTCATTTGCCCTTATTTTCTTGTGTCTTTCAATGGTTGTTGGGAGGCTATTGGTTAGGGTTGTATTTATCATGCTTTGGTTGTTGCGTATTTGCAGACCCGAACTCCCATTTGTTCTGGTGCCTAAATTTCTACTCGGTTTTGACATCATATTGATAGGAATATCCCAATGATGATATGTTTAGGAAATCCATTTCAATTTGGATGTACCTATGCAGAGCCCCATGGTATTTCAGAACCATATGTCACTCGAAGTATTTGATACCCATCTTGGTTAGCAAGGTATGGAAAGTGTTTGTGAACTCCAAAATAGTTTGGCTCTTCTCTTGCCATAGTTTGGTCCATCTCATGTACTAGTCTTCATAGTTATCAACATGGTAATATTGTTCCTTGACCACATCAACAAAAAAATCCCAAGTGGGCTCAACCCCATATATTCGAGATTCCTCTGTGGAAATTTCCTCGTAGTAAGTTTCCCACCAATGTTTGACATGGGGGAGAGCCTTGAGGAGTGCGAAGGTGATCTTTTCCCTATTGAAAAAATTGTGAACAGAGAAATAACCTTATAGAATATTTAACCATTTTTCTAAGGCATTTGCATCTATATGACCTTCAAACATGGGAATATCAAAATTAACTTGTACCTTGAAGGGAGAATTTCCTCCAAAGTGACCTCTTGATGAAGATGTGCATGTTTCTATCAGAAGGCATTGAAGGATGTGGGAAAAATTCTCCATCATTTTGTCCCTTTATCACGCAAGAGCTTGCTCAAGCAACAAGTTAATAGAATATTTTTCTTTGTAGTTTGTCTTTTCTTCCACCATGGAGGGTTTCTTGGGCATGTGAGAGTGATTTTACTCAAGAGAGACAATCTTGAGAGCCAACTTTCTATACTTGGACCTCATCGGAGACATGCACTAAAAAACAATCAAGAGCATCCTTCTCTGATACCATTGATCCAGATTATTTTTGAAACAAAATGAAAGCAAAGATATTACAATGAAATACACATAAATATTGCTAGAAACAAATAAATACAACAATACATGATTTCTATTAATGAAATAAATGTACATACACTGTAAAAATAGAGTGCAAGACTCGCTAGAATGGTGGTAGCTTTATCTCTGAGAAGAGATGTGACGGCTATGCTCATTCACAAGAAGATGGTTATAATGAGGCTCTGAAGGCCTTTTTATAATAAACATGAATGCCAAACCTTAGGAATCCAAAAACCTAACCCTAGGAGATGAAGCACCTGTTAGGACCACGCTATGCACCTTTTTTCCTATACCTTTTGTCATTATTATACCCTTCATCACTAGTATTTAGACTCACATTATCACCTCACCTGATCATTCCAAGGTATACAACATCCTTTCTCATTATTATATGCTTAATCTGTTTTGCATAACACTTTACATTACTTTTGGT
>JASDQU010097798.1:8352-19549 GCA_032191745.1 Picea mariana | reverse complement strand
GTTTTCTTCCCCTAGAGGTTTTTCTAGGATAAATGATGTGTCTCTTGTGATTGTGTATTTCTCAGTGATCTTGTCTTATGTTGTTGTTATATATTGAAATGCAAAGAACTATAATAATGGCTTAAAAATTAACAATAAGTAGATAGATTTAGATCTATTCATGGCGGATTCTAGCTTACTGTAAAAGAGAAAACTTTTTGAATATCAATACAAGTGCAGACAAAGATTCTAAGTTTCGTTCCATTTGAGTTATGTTCTTCCTCTATGTCTCCATCTCTCTGAATTTATTTTTGTAGTTCTTAAAGAGTGAATCATTAAAATTTAGTAACATATCTACTATGATCATAATATATCAGAAGTTCATTCAAGAACATATTTTCCTCTATTATTACTATGAGTAAAACAAGACCTGTAACCTGTCTGAATTATTTCATTCCTTATCTCCTTTAAAGGGTGCATCTTCTACTTTTCTTCTACTGCAAACAAGGTGAGAATTATCTGTAATTGATACCTGACTTTGTTTTAACAATTTTGTAAATCAATTTTACATCATTTGACATTATAATTGCGACTCAGATAACGATATACAACCTTTGTACTATCTTATCATAAATTCCATTTAAAGATTATTTCTCAGAAAACTGAAGGTAGAAAAAAGCACTTGTAAAAATATTTCATTTAAAATATTCGATTCCTGACATAAATCTTTGAGCCTTAGAATCAATCTTAGGAACAATAATACCTTTGGTCGTAACGTTCGATGTAGACCTCCTCTGGCTTTGTAGCTTCCCAGGATGTTGGTCTCCTCCCAAAGATGACCTGCTAGATCACTTAGGAAAACAATTCTAGAAACATTCTATCTCTACTCATCAATATTAGGGTTAGATATAAACCATTATGCATAAATAAAATGAAAAGAATAAACACATAATATTTGGGACAAAAAATGATTATTTTATTCAGTATGAAGATTAAAAGTTACAAACTTCAATGGTTGATGCTCCACGAACCAGGTTTGGGCTCCTCTTAATGTTTCTCCAAGTGCATCATCCCAAAGCCTTCTATCACAATAAACTGATCACTTTAGGGAAAGGGAAGGGATTGTATAGGAGAAACGGCTAGAGAGGGAATGTTGAGGCCAAATCTCAGAAAGGGATGCAATACTTGGAATAAGAGGGGGAAGGGATTTTGGAAGAGTTTCTTTGTTCTCATTCTTGTTATTGGAATGGGACCCCAAGAACTTCTTTTATATGACAAAAGGATCTTTATTTGGTTTGGGTATGGGCTACAATGGGTGAATTGGTTGGGAAACCCTCAATAGCTCGTGAAATCCGTTGAATTCCTTGCAACATTTCAGTTTTTGCAACTTTTGGAGGTAAACGCATGTTGTTTAGTATGCAGCTAGTGTATGCACGTGGGTTGTCTAGTGTGCATCTAGTGTATGTATGTGGGAAGTAGTGTTGTAGGGCGTGTACATGCTCCAAAAAATGGTTTTTTAAAGAGAGATCCTCAACAGTAGTTTGAGAAATTATGCAAGTAGAAAGGCCAATGCCATGTATGCATAGGTAGGGAATTTTAGGGCTATGACAGATGCCCCCTAATGTGTGAGGTCATAAGAGAAATTGATGGCTGAAATAAATTACAATATCTTTACCAGTGGGAAGGAACGAAGTCGAGTGAGCCAGGGACCAGAGTTCGGGAGGTCGCTATCATGGCTTCCAATCAAGTACACTCGAGATCCATGTCATAGAAATTTCTATATAAAGTGTAGCCGCGAGAAATACACATTGGATCTACATCACAAAATCAATCAATGATATTCAAGTACAATATAATATGCATCTTCAGGAAGAATCAATGCATGTGGCTGGAGACTAGGAATTCATATCTTGAGTAGCAACTTCAATGTTGGGGACCTAACCCCTTACATAGGTAGAATAATATATTCCGATGTAATAAAGGTCAATATTAATAAGGCCTAGTAATAAGGAAGAATAAGTCCAATGTAAGAATACCTAATAGAAGCTTTCACTTCTAGAAGGATCTTCCTCTAGATGGTTCTTTTGATAGACATATTTATTATAAATAGGAGTCGAGGGTATGAGAACAGTTTTCTTGGATATTATTGTAATAGAGCTCTTCTCTGTTGGAGGTTTCCCCCTCGAAGAGGCAAGTGAACATTGCTCTCAGTAATCAAAGTGATCTTTTTGGTGTTATTATGGTATCATTATGGTATTATTGTGGTGTTGTTCTGGTTATATTGTTGTTCATCTTCCATTTATAGCTATTTATTTATGTTCTGCATACTTTTTATGTATAGAATATTACAAGTGGTATCAGAGCACTTTCCTCGACATAAAATTGTGGGTTATTTTTTTTTTCAAGGTAGAGATGTATTCTTGCATATTTTAGCTACAAACATCTATTTTTATGCACATAAAATCATGGTCGAGGATTCATACATGCAGGAAATACAAGTGGTACTTAAGTGCACATCTATGGGCCACCCTTGTAACCCTTGTTGGTACCCCTTCGAGTGGTAGCGCATCAGATAACGCCTGTATACAGATCAACCTAGATTTTCCAAAGTCCTCCATAGATAAACCGATCAACCGCCTGACTACTATAGTGCAACCGAGAACAACACTCGGGAAGATACTCTCTAGTACCTGGGTAGTCGGGCAGTACGACTAAGGGTACATTATAGCCTCCTTAGTTGGTTCCTTGATATATTGGGATGAGTACTACTGTTGGACCCCGAATGTATATCAGAGAGCTATAGCACAGAGAAAACCCTTGTTTGTAGAACCCTTGAATACCTAAACCTTGGGGACGAAAAAAAAAAAAAAGTAAAATAGACAAGATCTATTATCGTGCAACTGTGTCTTCTGCAATCGAGTTGGCAAATTAATACACATTTCATCATAATTAAGCATATGGGAATTTCATCACTGCAGTATTCTTCAGATCAAAGTATAACTCCACATGTGTAAAAAAAATAAAAATAATTGGATCCTGTTGGCACCATTATTTGAGACCTATTCCATTGGATTTCTCTCTTCTCACTTATCACATTTATACCTATCATTTTTCAGCAAATATTTTGACCCCACCCACCCCTTTTTGGTTCCCTTGTCATCATGGCCCATACTCGTAGCCAGGACTTACAAGCTCACTTCAATACCTTGCACTCTAATTTCACAAATACCCAACAATAAGTGAGACAACTTAGTGCCAATATTTCCGCCATCAATAAAAAAATTCATTCTTTCATCGCCACCTCAATCGAGGAACTCAAAAAAGACCTTAAACAAGACATTACTACCCATCTTGAACNATAAGTGAGACAACTTAGTGCCAATATTTCCGCCATCAATAAAAAAATTCATTCTTTCATCGCCACCTCAATCGAGGAACTCAAAAAAGACCTTAAACAAGACATTACTACCCATCTTGAATATGTCACTATGATGATATGCACCAAGTTGTATATCCCTGCAGATCCTCTCTTATCTGAACCACCTTTTCATACCAAAGGTGAAGCTTCCTCTCATTCCCATAATTTTTAGACCCATCACTTTTAGCGTGACCTACATCTTCCGCGTGTGGATGTAACCAAATTTGATGGCTCAGATCGCACTGGTTGGGTAACTCAAATGGAACATTATTTATCTTTGTACGAAATTATGTATGACTTGGCCAAACTCCGGTATGGTGTTCTCCATCTAGATCAAGAACGTTGGAAATGGTGGCAATGGAGAAAAATTGTCTGCCAAGGGTATCTTGCTTGATCACACTTTGTGGTAGAGATTTATGAATGCTTTGACACTGACACCAACCATTTAGGCCATTTTATAAAGTTGAAACAATATTGCACAGTGGAAGACTTTATAGCTTCTTTTGAGAGATTGGATTTTCGTATAGAGGGCATGTCTAATGCTTTTTTCCAAGAATGTTTTATTAGTAGCCTCAAGGATGGGATTCATACCCATGTCCTCATGGATCAACCTCAGAGTTGTGTGGAGGATACTAAAAGAGATAAGGAAGCACAAGAGGTTGTATCTTCTCAAAACCAGAAACCCTCTTTTATTCCTTGCACTAAACTAGTAAATCCCACTCCTCCATCTACTCCACAAAAGATCCAAAAATTGACCAGGGATGAAATGGATGGATGCCAACTCAAAGGAATTTGTTATAATTTTGATGAATTTTTTTTTCCGGGACACAAGTTTAAGTAAAAAAATCTTTTTATGGCCATCTCAGAGGATGTTGAAGCTCCCCTTGTGTCGGTGTCACCTGAACCCACTAGCATAACCCCTCCCTCAGACCCTTCCGAAGTAGAACCAGTCATTTTCCTAAATGCTCTCACTAGCTTCTATGCTCCGCAAACCCTCAAGCTAATTTGTTACATCAATCATAGGAAGGTCATCATTCTTATTGATAGTGGAAGCATCGATACTTGTATTCATCGCCACATTGCCCAAGAAACTAATTTCTATATCCGTGCAATCAATAATTTCCAAATCATGATTACCAATAGTGGGTCCATGAAATGTGGAGGGCGTTATGAAAATGTGCATATCCAAATTGGTGACTACCACTAGAAATCTCATATGTTTGCTATCGAAATGGGCCATTGTGAAATTGTGTTGGGTGCACAATGGCTAAGGACTTTGGGTCCCATTCTCATGGATATTAAGGAATTAACCATACAATTCAACTAGGAGGTCCAACAATATAATTTCCAAGGTGTTGGAGCCACCTTTGTTTTTTCTAGCCCGTCCTGGATTTCATGTCTTAATGCTTGAAATCGAAAGATGGTTTTCGTATTTTCCACCTGAGGTTTCAAAATCTCTGAAGTCTTATCATGCAAGCAGCGATAATTATTGTACTCTCAAGGCGAGTTCTACTTTTCGGAAAAAAAAAATTCCCCCTTTTGTTCTACATTGGGATTTCGTATGTTGGATGCTATAGATCACGTAGTTCACAAGTCCCAAGCAACGAAATAGCGAAATCACTTTAAAATTTTACCCAGGGCAGTAACGGGAGTAAAATTTTCCTAAATCACGATTAAACATCATCGAGTTTTCACGCCTCGACATTCACTAAATCCAAAAGTCTTATTGTCATAACCCCGATAGACGAAACCACGAAGTCCTTATGTTAGTAACCCGTGTCAAGGTTAAAGGTAAAAGATAAGCCATGGTTAAGTTCTGTTGGAAAATTTGCCACTTGGCATGTTCTCTTTTAAAAAGCTACACTATCTAAGCCCGAGTCGTGAAGTCACGATAAAGATACGAACATAATTAATTAAACACTTAATCCATTTGTATCCTTCCTTTTAATTAAAACGTATCGTCACGATCTCGCGGTTTCACAACTTGGCATGCAAACTTCCCAGAAGCTATACCTTCGAAGCTCCGAGTCGCGATATGGAGATATAAATAATTACGTAATTAATTAATCTCCTGATCACAATTACATTTTTATTAACCAAAGTCAATCATCGCAATTTCAGGTGTTAGAGGTTCAAAGGGTTAAAGCAAAAATTCCCGATACAACGAGTACCGAAAGATTAATTAACTTCGGTAAAACCAGATAAATTAAGCTAAATCAGTATCTCCCGTGATTTGGTGCATGCACATTTTATGAGGCAGTCTTAATTTTTCCTTACGCCAACTGACTTTTCAAACCACCAAAATTTATGGCATTAATTAGAAACAAGGCGAATCGACAAATAAAGATTGGGTTTTTATTGCTAAATTTATTTTTAAGCTTGATTTAACTGATCTGTTCTTGAAAAGTACTGAGTTTTCGAATATATAGAGTTGTTATTCATTATAAAAAATCCATTTCTATATTACGTAGAGCACACCTTCTCAGCGAGCTAACTTCTATATGTATACATATTTTTATCGCATAAGAGCTAAAGCAGGATCTCCCATCATGGCCCCACGAAAAACATCTAAAGCCAGTGTTGAGGTTTCATGACAAGGTTCAAACAACGTCGCTGATACTTCACCTCAAAGTGTCGACTTTGTCCCAAAATGGTCGTTCGTTTCTGATGTTCTGCAAGCCGAATTAGTGGATTATTCCGATGATTCCAGCGACAATGAAAAAGATGACATAACCACCAAATATAAGATAGTCATTCAATTGGGAATGCATAAAGTAGTGGCCAGGCCACAATTTCTCCCCTATTATGATATGGTCTGATGGGCATTATACCATGTGGACATACCAACCAGAACCATCATGAATGAGCAGAAGGTCACCATCGGGACTTTCGGACCTGAACATCTGCAAGCTATGTACAAGTTGCCCACATCGTCCGACCTTACATATGATGTTTAATTCTTGGAAGAGTTCAAACAGAAGGAATGTGTGCAGTATGAAAATACTATGTCTAGCTTAATAAGAGATTGGGTTTAGCACCCTGCGAAGTTCAGGGAAGACAGTAATGGTATATATTCAATATCTTCCTTGGAACCATAGTTCAAGTATGTAGCTATGATGACATGCAGATTATATGGGAGAGAGGACACCTCACATTTCTTTCTTCAATGGGTGCTTCTAATACATCGATTCACCGAAGGCTGTTCCTTCGACTAGGCGAAAATGTTGTCTGATAGCTTGACCAGTCGGATTACAGAGTATCAGGCACAGAAAGAGAGCGGAAATATTTCTTCATTTTTTATGTCTGCATACATTATGGACGTCGTATGCTTTCTGACACCATTTCCATTAATGAGATGGAGTTGGACTCTAGCAGAGGCAGAGCCCATCCATGCTTATCATTCAAAATTGTGGGAAAACAAAGCAGCAGATTTCGTATATGAAATCTTCAACTAGGTGATGGTACCTCTGCATGTCACTATTTTTGGTCACCCGCCACCCAGGATCTCGGACAATATAGTGACAAATTTGAGCAACATAGCTGACTGGTATGTAGAAGCTGAATTCTCATATCTCAGAGTTTTCGGGGCTTCTGTTCCCCCGCATGCATTGCCACTATTCATCCCTGACAAGATGGCTTGTCATGAGGTTGCTAGACAAACAATATTTGGTGGTATAAGCAAGGAGCTTAAGGGATACAAAAAAATGGTATGGCCACCTTTTCCTGTTAATTTAAATTCATATTCTTTGTTAGATTTTGGGCATGCTAAAGCTGAGGCAGTAGCCCTGGAAGACTTAAAATTGGTCCTTATTGAATTCAAGAAGCACGATCCACAAAGGGTCATGAGTAATCATTTGGCCAGTTGCGGACTCAAGAGATTTGCACACGAAAATTTTCCCTCGGATGAAATTTTCCAAGGTGCAAGATCTTATTGCAAGATTTTAGCTTGGATAAAAAACTTGGCACCTAAAGAGAGGGCCAATGTTCTGAAATTCCAAGAACATCGACGTAGTTTTCTTCCTGCAATATTACGGGGTGAGCATTCGAGTATAGAAGAGATGAAACAAAAAGATGCCGAAGGCTCCAAGGATGCGACTCCCGGTCAAGAAAAACACCAGGATGGGGGATAGAAAACTAAGAGTCTAAAAGTAGAGATAAAGGCTCCTGACCCACCGAAGAAGCAGACTCTGTTTACTACTCCGAGACAATCAACGAAGAAAATCGTAGATCCTATCGCATCAGTTACTCCATTGCAGTCAACTCAGGGAAATATTGACACAGGGTCGATCTTAAATGAAGAATTGAGGCCTATAAGGGTGGAAGAGATCCCTCCAAATGAGTTCTTCTTTGATAAGAAGAGAAAGGCAGTGGTAAAGAGAGAATTCTATCAGGAAGAGGAATCAACAGTCAAGAAATACAAAGCTATGACTGATGGGAAGGACAAGAAGAATGAATAGTTTGCAACGGAAATAGCTGGGACATTAGGGGCATATGCCACATCGAACCAATTTTCAGTCGGGGTTTTGAAAAACCAGCTGAAACGAAAAAATCACCTCATCAAAACCCTAGAAGCTAGACTAGCCATAGTAGCAAAGGCTGCCAAAGACCAGACGAGTGTGGGAATAGAGAAAGCAAGGTTGGCCAATAAAAGTGAGATAGAGCTGCTCAAGACTAAGCTTGAACAAGAACAACTGGTGGTTCGGAATGGTCATATGAAAGCGTGCCAACAAAAATATTTGATCGAACAGCTGCAGGCTAGAGTGGAAATCACCGAAAGTAAAATGATAAATATCGGGATGTTCCAGTCCCAGGCGATCGAGATTCGGAGCAGAGTCTCTCCAGCCCAACGAAATTTACTCGTCAAGGTAGAGGTGATTCGGGACAACTGCTTGCTGGTTAATCAATTTTTGGAGAATTTATCTGCTAGAGAAAGAGAAGTTGGAGCAGCATGGGTCACCTTTCAAGAGGCCGTGATAGCTAAAAACAACAGGGATTCAGGAAATACTCCTAGGTTTACCATTTCAGAGTAGACCAGAGGAAACATTCTATTAAAAGTATGGGAACACAGCATCTCGGAAGGTAAGCTGCAAGCCAAGAGGGTAATGAAATCCTTAGAAGAGGATTTTAGTTCTATAGATGGTAATCTTCTAGGCATTGATAGCGTAGGTAATGTTGAGGCATTGATTCAAATGAATATGGCAAAAATCTCACTTGATTTAAATGAAAAAGAAGAAAGAGATTCAGCCGAGATCTCACAAGTGACTATGGCAGACATAGTCCAAATAGATAAATGTATGATTAAACCAAGCGCGCAATTATGCGCTATTGACATCATAGACAGACAGATGGAAGACAGGTTGCCGAAATTAGCCCGAGATTGTTACTCTTTTGAAGCCAATTGTCAAGCAGAACCGTCAAGGCTGATATCTTGACTGGTTGAAAGATGTGTCACCTATACCGAGCACACACGAGGACAATCTTCTGGCACCAAATAAAGACAGAGAAGAAGAAATGGATTGATTGCTCTCCTCCCTATCATAACTGAAAATTTTGCAACAATTGAGATTCCATCTTATTGTAAAACTGTATAAATATACCATAGAAAGAAAGAAAATAGGGCTCGACCTTTTTGTGTCGATTGTAACATAGGTTTTACATTTTGAGAGTTAATATAAAGCAAATACAAAGATTCTCAATTCCTTTATGACTGTGTTATGAGTTTGTTTTCTTGTATCTCATATTTCGTTTCATTTCATATTTGTATCTGATGAATGCTTCGCTATAATTTAGTGCAACCTCTACTATAGTGAATGAATTTTGGTTTTCTATATTGTTTACTGTTTTTCCTCTGTACCAGCTATCAACAGGTATAAAACCAGTTAACACTTTCAGAATTCTATATATATTTTATGCTTCATCGGGTTATTTCTTCACATTTTCCTTCTTCTATTTATACGTGAGATTCTCCCTTGATAAGAGACTTACTAGAATGACAGCTAAATGTTTTCTCCCACCTCATACATTTTTATTAAAATATAACCCAGTTACAGAAAAGAGCCTTTGATTTGCACCCCGTTTTTATTCCTGAAACCGTAAACTCTCTTTTTACGAATGAATGAGACAACACTTGAATTCCCCCTGAATTTTTATTATTTTACTGTTCCTCCATGACTGTCCCTGTACCAACACAACCCAATATCGAACCCGAATTATCAAATCAAACGCACATTGCCTTAAACCTTTTTGATACCATTATTAAAACATCCACTACCCGGGTTGAACTCGAACGTTCATGGGTAGCGATTGAATAGGATATAAACATCCAGGAACAGTTGGAAGCTAGACAACGCCAACACAGAAATCATCCCTAGTTTTCATTGCCGAAGGTTGACATTTCTCTCTTCTCTACCCTTTACTCACTTTCATATACCTAGACACTGTACTTCTAAGCCTTAAGTACAGACTCTGGAACAACATCTTTTTGGCACCGTTGTCGGGGACCGAAGTTACAAAATGTTTCCCTGGGAAAACGACATTTTTTTTTTGTTGAAAGTGTTACCCTTTGATAGTGAAAAAAGAGTAAACACCTTTTTAAGGCTTTCCAATTTTTCACTTGGCAACTCGACAAATAATAAATCGGCATCCGATCGAAGGAATACCAGACAAAACCTGGATGGTAAGAAGATTACACCCATTACCAATCCTAAGAAGATTCTAAAGGTGAGAGGCTCTCTTAAGCCAACCGCTCTAGTCTACAAGCTTAAACACTCACAACTGAAGACTAAGAGTTCTTTTGAACCTTCAACTTCACATAGTCCTCTCTTTGATACTAAATATCTAACATCAAACTGCTTCGAAGTTAGGAGTGAGATTCATTTGACAATCCACTTAGTACACAGAGGAAAGGGCCCTCTTGAAAGTTCGTCGGCAGTTGACATACCATCTTCCCTTCAATTAAATTTCTTGACCTCACCTAATTCTGAAGAGTGTGTTACACATTCGGTTTCCACACCCATCGGTTCTCCTGATTTCGTCTCTTGCAAATCTGAGGAACCAAGTCCTCGCATTCCTTATCATTCATCGTCCGATTTTCCTCTTCATGAAGAAAATAAAGATTCACTTTTAATTTTCCGAAACCCCCTTTACAACTTTCCACTAATAACGATGGCAGCCGTTGGAGGAGGAGGTGGAGGGGTTATCGAAGGAGGAGGGGGAGGAGCTCCTGTAGGAGGAGCTAGAGGCCAAGGGCCTGCCCCCCCGCCCAAAATGTTGGTGAAATTTGCAGCAAGATACACTGTATTGGTATTCCCCGTTCCTCTACACAACCTTTTCGAAAATTATATAAAAAATTTGCCAAAATTCACTAGGGAAGGAGATCTGACCGCAGTCGAACACATTAATTTCTTCAATCAATTCATAGACATCCTAGGTATCGAACATGAGGACGTGTATTTGAGACTTCTTGTCCAAACCTTTGAAGGCTAGGTCCGAACTTGGTTTTGGAGTGTACCTGCAACATCTATCTTGTCTTATGACACCTTGGAATATGCTTTCATTAGACAATGGGGTGAAAGAAAGACCCACCTATATTATTTAACCAAATTTGGGTCTTTAAGAAAAAAGAATTCAGAAATAGTTATGGAGTTTATTCAAAGATTCAACAAGTTGTATAACAAAATCCCAGCTGAGGTTAAACCGTCCCAACCCGCCGCCAAAGTAACTTTCGCAGGGGCTTTCGAACCGGATTTTGCACTCCTTTTGCGAGAAAGAAGGGGAGCCACTCTAAACCGAATGCACGAT
>JASDQU010097796.1:7845-21366 GCA_032191745.1 Picea mariana | reverse complement strand
ACCCCACATGGCCTGCAATGCCCACCAAACTACCTTCAGACATACCCAAGTTTGAAGGGAAGGCAGGCGATGACCCTGTCAACCACATCATGAATTTTCACCTATGGTGCTCTTCCAACAACATTATGGATGATTCCATCAGACTGTGATTATTCCAACACACACTCACTGGCCCATCGACCAAATGGTATGTAGATGCAAAATCAGGGTCCCATGCAACTTTTGAATCCTTGGCCAAAGCATTTTTTACCTTCTTCCAATTACCAATCCGCCATGACAATGGTCTGGAACTACTCTCTAATTTCAAACAAACCTCAGCCACACATATCGTTGATCACATTCATGAGTGGCATAGGCGACGTAGTTTGTGCAAAGAAGAAACCACCAAACAACAGTGTCTTGACTGGTTTCTTAGATCACTTGTCTCTCTCCTTGGTAAGGATGTAGCTTCCACCTTCCCTCAATTTGAAGAGGAATCCATCAGTAAGGCTCAACAACATGACCTCATCTATGCATAGTCAGGGTACTTATACACTGTACTTCCTGATCTCCCAAAACCTGTGCCATTTGGCCAAGACAAACCTGGGATGTCTCACTCAGCAGACAGACTAATTGGTAACACCACTCACCATGGTCCACAACTCCAACAACCACCAATGTATGGAACACCTCAATACCCGCCAGCATACAGGGGCACTTCTTACTACCCCCCGCCCCCTTATCAACAACCATACCCTGTTTCTATACCTCCACCCATCAGTGGGCCACCGTCGACACCCCCCATACATCCACCTATTCAAACGAGTTTTGGTACCCCCTCTACCTCAGCTTATAGTACTAGCAAAAGCACCACACCTTCCTATGTACCTTATGGATCGTTACCCCCACAAAATCTGTACTTTCCATTTCCTGGTCCCCCACAACCCATGGCTCCCCCACATCCTCATGCTAGGGTGAATTTTGTTCAACCCTCTCCCGTTCAACAGTATCAAAATTTTGAACAACTGAATACGAAAAATCCGACCCATCCGTCGAACAATGCCAAAAAGAAAGGAAGAAATTGGAACAATGACAATCTAGGGCCAGGCGGGAATAACCCCCACAACCATCCCATTGGGGGAAACCAATACCAAGACCCCCAAGGGGGCATCAATACCAATATACCATGCCAAGGGAAGAACAACAATCTTCGAACTAACTTTCCTTGCGCTATATGTAATGAGAATGGACATTATACTCATCATTGCCCCCAAATTCTTGACCTCCAACGGATGAGGGCATCCATGCACTCACAGGGCCCTCCGACACCATCTTCCCCTCAGCAGGCCCCACACCAATACGTGCAACAACCCTCCCCAGCCATACTGTAGAACCCCATTCCATACCAAGGTGTGATGAACACCCAACAAGTGATCAACCCTACCCCACCACAAATGGGGCAATATGCAACCCCGGGTGCCACTCAACCCAGGAATTCAGTTGATCGCAGTATCCTCCTCACCAGTGAAGAAATTCTTCTACACACTCGCAATCGTCAATATGGTATGCCTCCCAAATCTACCCCAACCACCTCAGAAACATGGCCAGCCACTACAGGACAACCATTGATGATTCCACGTCCTAACGCGGAACCCATTCCTCGCATACCACGTATGCCTTTACGACGGAATGTACATAACCCTCATGCTAAGGCTACTCATAATTATAGTCTGGTTGATGACTTAGCCCAGTCTTCTGCAACCATATCTGTGTTGGAGGTCCTCCAAACCTGCCCATCAGAGAGAAAATCCTTGCTTTCTACCTTGGGGGCAATCGACACAACTGACACCCAACTAATCACATTTGATTCAGATAACGGAGAACCACGTCTTCCCGCCCAAGTATCCTTCCAGATATCAGTTAAGATCTAGAACACCACAGTTTATCGGTGTATCATCAATGAAGGTGCATCCACCTGCATCATGTCTAAAGATGTGTGGCATAAAATTGGCTCCCCTGAGCTAGTACCCTCTACCATCACCCTTTGAGCTTATGACAGTCGACCAACATCTTCCACAGGGCTTTGTCAAAATGTATGCTATGAAGGCAGTCACCTCTTCTGTGTTTTGTACGATGATATTCCCCCATAATGGGAAGATTGTCACCATCGACCAACTTACACTCTGCCACTATTGATAACATCCTCCCCCTTGTTCATGTTAGCCCAAATGATTTTCCAGTTGCCAACATTGGCCCTGGATTATTCCAAGACCTATCCATGTTGGACACTTGTCAGGGACCACCATTCATAAACCCATGTTTTTCAGCACAAGTATGTGTAGTTTCCTCTAAAGGAACTAACACGGAGGATACCCTTCCTCCTAAGGAGGCTTCTATTATATCTGACGTCCCACTAGTCGCAGAGTTCCCCCCTCATGAGCCTCCTGTGAACTTGTCAACTCCAATAGTTCACGATTTCCCCTCTCCTCAGGGCCATATCCTAGTTTCGGAGACAGTTCCCCAAGCCATTACTCAAATTCCCCTCTTCTACCCTCCCCCTGATGTACAAGCTTTCCAAGTAGCCGCAACACTTACCCTCCCTAATATGGTGTTAGCAATTCCAGTTTGGTATTTACATCCACCAGAGATGGTCCCTCGACCATCCCTTCCCCCCCAAACGGAAGGAATCCCAATGACGATTCCTATACTCACTCCCACCATCCCCTCTACACCCCCACTCACTACCCTCTCGGCCACAGCTGGGGAAGGCGAAAGAAGAAGGAGCCCACAACTCCACCTCCCCCACGCGTTCAACCCCCTTGCACGCTATGTGAGAAATATGGAAACCCAACCCACAAATGCCCATCTCTACCTGAGTTACATAATCTAATTCCACTCAATCAAACACCATCACAACTTGCCACTATAGCAAGTACTTCTGCTACCTCCCCTAACTCAAATAGAAAAGGGCTGTGAACTAACTTCGCTTGCGCCATATGTTCAAAATATGGCCATTATACACACCATTGCCCATCTATCCCATATGTCTGCCACACATTAGCCGCGGCATGCCACACATATCTTCTTGAGTTTCCTCCGACACTCCATACCAATGCTCCTGTGAATGTAATTCATTATACTTCTTCATCAATCCTCGAGCAAAGGGGAGGTACATGTCCTCCCCCCAAATTACCACCCGATGGTCCATAGTGTCAGTAACACTGGGATGGAATTATGGACCCACCGTCCATATCTAAGCCCTTTTTCCCACTTTCATTTTTTTGGTACAGGAGTCCATAAGCTCCGTTTTCCGAACCATCTTCGGCCTCTTACATAGACACTTCCATTAGATTATCATTTTCCCTTTTTCCCTGATGGAGCATCTGCCCATGACACACTCAGGTACGCATGCTCATGTTCAAAATTATCAAATAAATGCTCGTATGTTCGATTCTCTTCAGATATTGTTCACGTCGGGTATTTGGTTTTCATGTGTGCAAGTACTTGGTCATCATACATCAACGCAACCCCTTCAAGTATATACTCAGCACTGACATGTAGTCATTCCCTCAGAATCTCACTTGCATCTCCAATCACACCCTCTGACATTTGCCTCTAGGATCCCCATTTTTGGCTCTGCAGTACCAACGCCTCCATTTGCATCTTTGGTACTATCACTCGGTAGCACTCTTACCCACATGAGTTGTCCCATTCATAGCACCCTTTTGTGCCTTTGACACTCATGCTATTTTTCAAAACCCTTTAGGGATGGGAGTCCCGATAGTCTTACATCATGTCGCGAATCAACCACATACTCCTTCTCCTCATTTTGCTAGATTTCCCAACGGACTCCCAGATTATCTCTTCATGGTTCTATTTTTTACTGCACCTCCACAGTATCATNCCCTTCATTTCACCTACCTCCTACGGAAACCCACCCATGGGGCCCCCACCCTCCACCAATTCTCCAAGAAAATTGTGCCCTACCCGGGCCAACCATATCACATTGGGGCACCTGTTTCTATATTTGTACACTCATCCCAACTTATTCTTTATTTATTGTACAAACGCCTTTGTTTCCAGCAGTTACATTACCTTTTTGTCGTCACCTTTGGCGACCTTCTTCCCTTTTTTGCCAATGCAACCCATGTCACCCTTGGTTGGGGCACTACTTATCATCTACCCTTGAAGACATCGTCCATATATTTAGAGTACCCCATAGGCCACTTAGCTTTGCCCTCTGAGTTTATTCACTTTGTCCCACCTCTGGCACAACTTATCCCCTGTCTTGCTATCCCCCTGACACTCGACCTCATTGAACGGTTGTGGCCACTTTTATCTCACATATATGCCCCAACCAAGGGAAGTCTTGAGTCTTCCTACATCTTGACTTCATCCATGTACCTCCTCCACTTCCTAACCTCACCTAGTAGATTTCACAAAGCCATTTTCTTCTAGGAGTCGCGTCCCCCTTTTTGTCGACATCAACACAGTTTTTCAGAAGGGCGACAGTATCTTGATTCTCATTACCCATCCAATGAGAGATCTCGGATGACACAGGGAGAACCACAATTGCTCCCTGTTGTCGTTGACCCCCATAACATTCGACGTCAACACTTTCTCATGTTGTGGCAGGTCTTACTTTGCGACTATTGCAGTTAGTTCTTATACTTTCCGAAGACCTCTGAACTTGGCTGGGCTATCAATGCCTACAGAATCCGTGATACTTCTTACCGATGTCACTTCCTACTACTCAGAATATAGTCATCCACAGAATTGTCTTCTACCTTTATCACAACCACCCCCGAGGGCACTGCAGTTGTCTACATCAACACTTCATTCCTCTTTTTTTGAGTTACATGACACGAGCATGGGGCATGCCCGCCTCGTTTGTACACAATTTATTTTTTACACCCCTCATGGAAGGTTGGGTTCTACCGGTTCCTTTTTCTCTCCAACGGATCGGTCTGGATGATCCCACTATTGCTGTCTCTTACAACAACATTCTCAGTAGAAGAACCATTCATGGATTTCGTCTATACGTATGCTCCTAACCTCATCCATCAGGGGGCATCTATTATCACTGAAATTTCATCCGCAAATGGTTACAAGAATTCATCATCGTCAAGCAATTACGAGGTCATCCATGGACCTGAATTAACATAAAATCATTCATAAAGGGTCAAAAACTATACAAATAGTGGAAAAATTGAAGGGTGCTATGAAGACACTGGGCGCGTGCACACATACATAAAATATAAACACAGAAATCGTGCACATGCGCACAATGCGCGACTGTGGTCGCAAAAAGCCGCTCACCTGAGAAACGACGCATTTATGAGAGTGGTCGGCCTCCCACCCACTTATGGTTCAGCTTCCAAGTTGATTTGACACTCAAATTTGGACTGGATTCGACTGGGTGGCTGGTCAAAGACCTAGAAATGCCCTAATTATCCTCTTTACACACTACAAACTAGTTGAACAATAACCCAAAGGAATGCTATAAAAAGGCCATGGATACACTTCATTTTTCAAGGAATTTCATAGCAAAGTTACGCTACCATTATTCTCTTGAGGACTCTTCTATCCTTGCCAAGAGTATACTTGCATCATTGCTTTGGGCAATCCATCTCACCCCTTGAGTGGATTAGCAAAGAATTCTTTCACCATTTTCATTTTCTTTTTCAAAGTTGTAAGAAGAGCTTACTTGTGGGGGTCCAAGAGCTCTCCCTTGGAGGAAGAAGGGACTCATAGTCCCCTTGCTTCTTGGTGTTTTATTTCACTAATATCAGCCTTATCATTGGTGACATGGGTCTCATTGTTTCTTTTATCCTTATGTCCCTATGTTTATAAATTTAGTTGTTGTTTCATTTCTTAGTTTAATTCTTAGTTGTTGTTTTATATTTCTTTTTCTAACCCTTTTCCTTGCAGCTGTCCTGCTCAGCAAACCCAACTGAGCTTGCAAGCACCTCTATTTTGCTCACTAAGGTGGCGAAAGAGGTGCAACACTCTTTCATGCCTGAGTACTTGGCGAAGTGTTATCACATCGAAAATGGAAGTAAGAAGCTGAATAGAAAGATCCTTAGTGATTTTGAATACACTCCCAAGGATTTGTTTCCAAAATGGTACAGGGCCGACATACAATTCAAATACAGACCCAAAGGAGGATACCCCACAAGTTCCCTAAGGAGGCCTTATCAGTACCTGGTATCCATGTTGTGTCAGTTGTATGGGGAGATAGATGCATCCCATTTCTCTCTATTGTACATGCCCTTTATATACTACTGCATAGATGAAGGGATTCCATTCAATTGGGATGATATCCTATATGAAAAGTCTAACGGTTTTTGGATTACTGAGAGGGGGGGCTAATTAGTAATAGACAAATTTAAACCTTTTCAACCATATAATGCAAGTGTTATATCAGTGTAGCATTATCATCCAACAATTTCAAAGTAAATAAACAATGAAAAAATGAGAAATCATACACATACACAGTACATTGGTGTTTTTACGTGGAAACCCAAAGCGGGAGAAAAACACATAATTCTTTTTCTTATATGTCTTGAAGAATTACATTCATTGGAAGCACCAACTTCGTTTATTTTCCAGCTGCAATTGGAAGGAGGCTCCAGCCCCCTGGTTTCTCAGGCTACAAACTAAGGGAATCTCTAACTCCCCAATTCTCCAGCTATAACCAGAAGGAGGCTACAACCCCCTATGTTCTCTGGCTACAACCAAAAGGTGGCTATAACCACCCGTCCTTGCCCCGTCCAACCGCCCTGATGTATAAATAAAATGATGGAACCATTGTCACACTATCGCTGTGAGATATATTGTTGTAAACATGTACCAATCAACTTGTAATCAACTTGTAACAACCTATACCAATAACCTATGCCATCATGTACCATACATCAACCTGTACCTGAACTTGTACCATAAACAAATGCATCAACCATGCACTGAACCTATACAAAAACCCTGTCACAATAACCTGTAATCAACCTGTACCATAAACAAGTGCATAAACCATGCACCAACCTGTATCATCAACGAGTACGTCAACCATGCACCAAATATGTACCAATCATGCATCAAATACACATCAACTATGACTCATCAAGATGTACCAACATCATCAAATATACACCTCATTTATGTGCCAAATCATCAACTACTTGTCTCAACCATGTACCTCAACCATACACCAAGTACATATACTAATATAATAATCAAAATTTCTCTAGCAATACATCACACTATCAATAACCAAATACCGTAAACCCTTAAATAAAACCATGTGCCACAACCTCACTGTTATGTAGCCTCAAGCTAAACCAACAACTTCAACAACACATCACAACCAAAAGACCAATACCAATATTCTAAATACCAACAACAAAATACCTACCTCTCTTCGCTCTGCTCCGGAAGGTACAAGGATGTCAAGATCTCTAGAAAAATTGATCTCAGCATAGTGGTAGTCCTCTATCGCCGGAATCTTCAGTGACCACTAGTCAAAAAAATTTTCATCGAAAGCCTTGATGGTCCTCCCCCCCATCTGCATAGCACTGGGAGAGAGGCCTCATGCCCTCGTATAGTATCTCGAGGACTGAGACGGGGTACCCTCTCGAAGAAAAAGGAGCACAAAATGGTCTAAAACCCAAAGTTACGATGCTCCCGTATCCGACACTTTGTTAGTTGTCTCTTCATGTAATCTAGCATGGGGATACTCCAGTCGAAAATATGTGCATTTAAGCACTGTACCGCACAATGCATGTGTGCCCAGGAATCCTGATGCAAAGTTTCATATCCGGTGATCCACCCAATAAGTAGAACTATCACTTTGAGTGATAGGTTGTTGATCTTATGTATAGGCACCTGAGAACCTACTTTCTTAGTACCAGCCTTGCAATGGAGTCCAATCAACTCCTTGATGTTGTGTGGCCAGGGGGGAAAAGTACGCAAGTTTACTGGGTCCCCTCTCCTCGAGAGACCAGTCAGGAAGTAAATATCTTCAGTCATTGGAGTCAATGACTGCCCCTCGAGCATGAATGACTCTGTGTCAGGATGACAGTAATCTATCAATGCATTTAGCAACCTGGGTTGTGCCCTCATAAACAGACACTGAAAGAACTTTAACAACCCGCATTGTGACAAAACAACAATAGCAGCAGGGTCTTTGGAGACCAAAAAATCAATGTCCTTATGCTCCCTCTCTCTCCAATGCACATACATCCTACAAAATAACAAATGGATGGAGAGTTAACTCTTGCATTTTCATTTTTTTCACTTAGTTGAGGGTGTACGCGGGCTGTATTGGGGACAATCGAGTGTGCACGCAGGTAGTTTATCTTTTGCCCATGTGTACACGCGAGCTCTGCTTGGACAACCCACGTACACGCAGGGCCAACCTCCTTAAAGGTCAACGCCCCCCCAAAACATAAAAATAAATGCAAAAAAGGAAGAAGAAAATGTAATTGAGGTTAGTGTGTACTTACTTAGTCCAAACAAAAGTTTGTTTCATCCATTGAAGCTCCTAGAATCAACTATTTCGGCAAAGGGGTGTTTTTTGGACTTTTGGTCAATTCTCAATTTACAATGGAGATAATGAGCTTCCAGCGTTCTATTTATAGAATTTTTGGCCCCTTTTTGTCATTTTTTGGACCCTTTTTGTCATTTTTTATAGCTTGAAAATCGTTTACTATGGTTCTTGAGTTTCTCAGGGGATGTTACGATAAGTGTTACTTTGGGTATTTAGGAAGTTTTTCAAGAGTTGGGTCAGTTTTAAAGGTCTTTTGGTAAAAAGTTGTTTTTCCAACTTTGTGCATATAAGATAGGATTCCACCTCCACTTGTTGCACCTCATTGTCTTTTTCGATTTGCCATAGGATCGATCCCACCGAATTGCGACACAAAACCCTTACTCCTGCTCTAGAAGTGTCGTAATTTAGTGGTAGAGCTTACCTTCACATGGATGTCCTAGGTATATATTGGTTGCATTTTGGTGTCAATGCCGTCACTAATGACTATAGGGTCGGGAGTCCTTAGTAGTTTTTTCTGATTATGAGTTTGAGCCTCATTTGCATGATTCATTATCACTCTTGACGTCACCCTTGGGAATCCAAAAACACAACGAGTCTTCTTTTAAGACCTTTTCAAACCCTCTAAACATGAAAATATTACCGAGCGATATTGTTTCCCTTCATGCTCGCTAAACTAAAATTTGAAGGCACATCTGTCCGGCGGTAGTTTACCCCTTTTCGGTTCGGATGGTCAAAAGTATGAACAAAGGTATACTCTAGGAGCCTCGGTTATCTAGAAGAGTACTCTTAGGTATAATTTTACCCCTTTTTTGGGCCTGAGGGACTAAATCTATGAAAAATGAACCCCCACGGAGTCCATAGTTAAGCTCTTTTCAGACTCCCTAAAAGTGAAAAGATGGCCTAGTGACCTGGTTTCTTCACACTCGTTAAATTGTTCCAGAAGAACATCCCTTATGGAGTCCATAGTTAAGCTCTTTTCAGACTCCTTAAATATGAAAATATTGTCGAGTGATCTTGTCTTTGTCACACTCGTTAAACTAATTTTGAATAGATGTCTGTTCGGTGCTAGTTTATCCCTTTTTCAAGCCGACTAGACTAACTTTGAAAAAGGTACCCCAGTGGAGTCTTCTTTTATGTTTTTTCAAACTCTATAAACATGAAAAACCACCGATCTTACCTTCTCTGGGCTCGTTAAAATTACATTGAAGGACATTATCATTGTGTCTTATTAATCGCATTTGCATTCCTGTGTCTTTGGCCTAATTCTGGCTCCATGTTGCTCTCAACTAAACCATCTGAAGCATGCCTTATACGCAAGCTTTGTAGAACTTTACCTCTGCGTCTTGACATCTTGACCCATGGAGGATTTTTCCCGAGTGTCCTTTTCTTGCATATGTCCCCTTGCTCTAAGCATCAATGTGTTCCTTGTGCTTGGAACTAGTATGTCTACGACACTCGATCCACCTTTACAACAAAGCATTCTTTATTATTTTTCAAGCTTCCCAAAATTATTGAAAAAGACAAAAAAATCAAATATACCCCAAAAAGAGGAAGGGAAAAGTATTTTCTTTTTGTTGAAAACACAATGAGTCATCCTTGGAAAAAGCACATCCTTCTGTTTGTTCGTCAAGCCCTAGGATTCAATGTGACCTTAGGAAGTTGTTCTCACTACATAGAGATGAGTCCTCCTCCATTTGGTTACCCTTCCAAACATATGGATATTTCTCATTGCCTCCTGCACCGTGAACGTATGTCAATGCCATGCTACCTGAGTCTCATATTTTGTCATGCTTTCGTCCGAGGGAAGTATTACTAAAGTTGAATCGACCCTTCTGCAGTTTGTCTCTTGTCCCCATGCTCGGCCACCCCAAAATACCAATCAAGTCCTTGTTCGAAATCAATGAAGTTCTCTGCACTGACCACCAAGATCCTCTTGTCTGTTCCCGACAAGCCGTTGAAGACCTCTGGGTAGTGAATTTGTACACTGATATTACACTCCTACCTGAGTTTTGAATATTTTAAATTTGTTTCTCGAGCTCTGAAGACCTCATCTCCATTCATCAAGCATCATTGGCTTCTTGAAGATGGATACCATACATGTATATATTTTGATTTTGAGATGTAGATCCATTGTATATTGCTCGCGTATACACTTTATATAGTTATATGACATGGATCTGTAGTGTATTTGATTGACAACCATGATTTTATTTCATCTTGAGCATGGGTATGCCTGCCTCGGGGAGACAATTTGTTATTTTTGCAGATGGAAACCCCTGAACTCTATTCCTTGGGCTCACTCGCTTCGTACATTGGTGAATATTTGTAATGTATTTCGGCCATCAGATGCTCTTCTGACCTCACACATTAGGGGGCATATGTTATAACCCTAAATTGCACTAGACATGCATACCTGGCATCAGGCCATCTAACTTTCTATCTTTGCCATGCCATCACTAAAGAAGTTCTTCAAAAAACCATTTCTTTGAAGGTGTACGCGCCCCGCACCACCACTGCCTACATACACACACCTTCTGCCCCACTACATCCCGTGTACACTCACAGAATATCGCAAAAAATGAAAATTGCATAGGATACTAGTTTCTGGGCCGTTACTTAACCGTTTGACTGCCCATATCTAGTCACCCCAACTGTTAATATCTCCTTTTGCCTATAAAAGAATGGGTTGGGGTCCTATTTCAATAAGAAGCATGAGAGCATAGAAACTCTGTCGATTTTTGTATTCCCCCTTTGCCCCAATATTCGATAACCAAATTGTGAGTTTGAGCCAGAATTCCCTTTTTCTCCATTGCAAGCCTTTTCCATTCCCCTAGAGAGAACTAAAGAGGAGAAGGATACGTGGAATCAGTTGTTGCATTGTGAAGAGGATCCCAAGACCGAGTTCGAGGAGCAGTGTCGATCTCATATTGTAAGTGACTTTTGTGAGATTAATATAAAGAAGTATTTTTTCCGTCCCGCCAAATGACGTCTTAAACTTATATGATTTGTTTACATTTCTTGTTTATGATGTCTAACCCACTAATCCATATGTAGAATGCATGCTTGTAGTTTCTTGTTTGTCTTTTGGTGAATGCAGATCAGCCTTGGGAGGAGACTTGCAGTCAGGAAACAACTAAGCACAAAGGGATTGACACCAGACGTGGAGTTTAAGGTATGCCTACCGGATCCCTATACCTTGTCTTTTATGTATGATTGTGGGGTAATGTCGGGATAGTTGATGATAAGTAGGAGATTTTAGACGGTTAGTTTTGCCTACATTTTAGAACCCTAGTGTAGTCTGTAGAGGGGTGTTCCCGCTATAGCAATGGGATATTAAATACTACCCCTAATTTCAATATATATTGAAAAGTACCTCCCAATTTTTTTTTGTTGAACCCTCCCTCCCAATACATATTTCTAATTAAAAAAACCCTTGTTTTTACTAAATATCCTATGTATCCATTTTTTTCATTGCATTTTTAATACCCCTTTTTATTTCTACCCCTAGTATAAATATGGGAAAAAGATCTCATAATCCCACAAATCATAAAAATAACCCAAAAATAAGAAAGCAAGTGCATTGACATCCCAACATAAGGAAATGCCATTGTAGTAAGATAGCCTTGGGTTTGATGTGTGTGCATGGACTCCTGGATATGAGGAGATAAGATAGAGGAACAACTAATAGGTTTTTCAAATATTTGGATGAAGGGTTTCCCATTCAGGCATGCCACAATGCAAAAATTAATCCTATTGGACTAGGGGGAACACACCGAATCCTTTGGCCTTCGAAGCCTCTATATTGAATAAGAATACTTTAGAAACCATTGAAAAAGTGGCTAAATATTTACAGTTGGATGTAGAGGTATATGATGTCAGGACACTTTATGGTTTGGAAGGACAATGGATAGATCTGGATTTAGGTCAAGTGGACATGGAATTGGAGGTTGCAAATCTAGCTCCAAGTGGCAAGACCAATCATCCGAATGAGATTTATATGGTCATTTCATAGCATAGGCTCTCGAGTGGTGTTAGGGAAGACATTCCTACCTCCTCATCTTTGGAGTTGGCAATATTTCCTTCTTCTTTTGTCTCAAATAACTTTATGAAGTTTACAAGTGTGAAAAGTGTTCCCTATGTTGGCAAGGTTGGATGTATTTTCTTTAAATATTTTTGTGCTAGCCATTGTGATTTTGAGCATTAGGTGAGATTTTACCATTATAATGAATGGTTTATTAGCTCTTTTATATATTTGGAGGATTTAAGAGGTGGCTCATTCTGTTTTTAGAAGGACTTCCCAAGGGTGGAATCACTAGTTTTTGTCTCTTCTTGAGAACCTCAAAACTTTACTCAAAATTTTCAAGAAGGAGATATGGTGGGTAACTCTTGGAAGAGGATGAAAGTGGTGAAGAGCCAAAAGGAACAAATGAATTTGGTATTAGAATAGGGAGTGAAGTTGCATGAGGTGGTAGACATGTTGGGAATTGCATTAGGTGGTAGGCTCTAGGGTCGAAATTTTGGTGGGAAATCACTCAAAGAATGAACGAGTGAAAACCTTGAACATATGTTGGGGTATTTTTTGAGGGTTTATGTGTTATAAAGGGGCTGGATAGTGTTTTTATTTATCCATGTTCAAGACTCCAAGAAGGTTTTATCCTTTAACTGGACGTGGGGAAATAATCACTACTTCTCAAATAGTGGTCTCCATTACTTGACATCAAATTAGAATGAGTAGATGTTATACCACTGTGAGTTCATGTCCTTGGACTCCCTTAAATATTTTGGTTTACTAATGTATTTTGAACTCCCTTTGTCACCTTCATATGCATTTACAAACACCTAATATACCCACTCAAGTGGAGTATTATTCCTATACAAACAAAAAAGATGCCACTAAATTTATTCATTGTATCTCAAATTACCTTGAAGAGGTGCAAGCTAAAAATATGTTCGACAATCCATTTTTCTATGTGATGTTAGATGAAAGAAAAAAT
>JASDQU010097794.1:0-20523 GCA_032191745.1 Picea mariana | reverse complement strand
ATGTGAGACTAAAAACAAGTTTGATGAAAATGCTAGTGTTTTGTTTTTAAAAGTTAAGGAAGGTTTGTAGGAATGTGATCATATACACCAGGTCTATTACAGAGCTACAAATCATATTTGGATGATGAAATTGATGAGGGCTTTTTGTTGAGGTTGGTGCATGGTTGATGCACTTGTTTAAGGTACAGGTTGATTACAGGTTTGTGCATGGTTGATGCACTTGTTTATGGTACAGGTTGATTATAGGTTGGTGCATGGTTGATGCACTTATTTATGGTATATTTTGATTACAGGTTGTTGCATGGTTGATGCACTTATTTATGGTATAGGTTGATTACAAGTTGATTACAGGTTGAGGTACAGGTTGATGCATGGTTCAGACTTATTGGTACAGGTTTACATCAGTATATCTCACAGTGATAGTGTGACAGTGGTTCCGTCATTCTACTTCTACTTCAGGGTGGCAGGACGGGGAAAGGAAAGGTGGTTGTAGACACCTTCTGGTTGTAGCCGGAGAACATTGGGGGTTGTAGCCAAAGATTTGGGGAGTTGGAGCTTCCCTCAGGTTGTAGCCTGAGAAACTAGGAGGTTGGAGCCTCCTTCTGGTTGCAGCTAGAAAACAAAGGAAGTTGGTGCTTCCAATGAATGTAATTCTTCAAGATATATAAGAAAAAGCATTCTGTGGTTTTCTCCCGATTTGGGTTTCCACGTAAAACACTGGTGNGTGTACTGTGCATGTGTGTGATTGTTTATTTATTACTGCTCATTATTGGATAATAATTCTACATTGATATAACATTTGAAGAAAAAGGATTATAATTATGTTATTACTGATTCACCCCCCCTCTCAGTAATCCAACACTGAGCCCTTTAAAGCAAGTCACCCTACCCTGGTGCGAGGTATGCCAAAATAGACATCGCCCTGGTGAGTGCTATTACATGCAAAAATATGTCCAGACACCCACAAATTTGTATTTCACATTCTGTAAGTCCATGGGACATGATGATAGAGATTGTAGGGTTTATGACCTCATGCATGAAAGGTCAAGAGACATATACAAGATTCAAGGAGAAGTACAACAAGAAGGAAACACTACGCAATATAACTCCCCTGGGAGAGGAAACTTCAATCCTCGCGGTGGATTCATAGGAAGAGGAAGAGAAGGAGGTATGGGTCAAGGTCGAGGAAAGATAATCTATTATAATTGTACACAGCCAGGACACCTAGCAAGGGATTGTCATAACCCTTGTACCACTTGTAGCTATTGCAACTCCTTCGAGCATGTTATCGAGGAATGTCCAGCATTGTTGGCTAAGCTTCAGGAAAGACAAGGACCTTAGCAGAACCCACAAGTGAAACTGATATATGCCAAACCTCACGGAGAATACCCTAGAGTCACTGTTATCACTAGAGGAGGTGTTGTTATAGAAGAAGATAGACTGACCCTAGGGAAGACTATAGAAGACTCAGGAGTTAGGAAAGCTGAAGAGAAGACCCAAACTTTTGATGCAAAGAAAGAAAGACATATATTTGAGGAGGCAAGAAAAGAGTTCAAAGCAGACCAAGGCTCTTCATCAAAGACATGGCCAGAAGTAAGAGAATATGGAATTCCTCCGGCATTCAATCAGTCTGCTTTGCCAAAAGAAGGAAAAGAGGTAAGAAAGCTCATGGAATTTTTATATACTTGCATTAAGTTGATTCATGATGAAAGCATTTTACAAGAGCTACAAATTTTAATCAAACAGTATGCGCTAGGAAAGATAGACCCCTTGTTGAACAGGGCAGTACACCAAATAGCTCAAAAGAGAAGGACAAATAAGGAACTACACTTGAATGATCAGATTGTTGAATATGATATAGACTATGTGGTCCTCGACTTAGGGTTGGAGGTCAATGTCATGATGAAGAAAAATTGGGCACTGATGAGAAAACTGAAGTTGATCTACTCCCCTATCAGGTTCAGGATGGCTAATCAAAAAGATGTCAACCCCTTTGGATGATTGGAGAATGTCCTTGTGGACATCGATGGAGTAAGAACATTTGCAGATTTTGAGGTAATTGAGATAGTTGATGATAGTTGTCCTTACCCTGCATTGTTAGGAATTGATTGGAATTTCAATAATTCCACTGTGGTTGATTTAAAGAAAATACGTATGACGTTTGAAAGAGATGGCCTTAGGGTCATTTCAACCTTAGATCCAGATGAAGGTCAGTGATACATAGAGACCATCAGAGAAGAAGACTGCGCATATGAACTGGAAAACATATACAAATTAACAACCAGACAACAGGATTACATTAATCCTACGGTCGATAGAAACCTAAGATGGCGAAGTGACAACACATGTTCATCAGACTCAGAAGAAGCATTAGAGAACTGGCAGAATAAAATGTATGAAGTATCTACAAGAAGATGTGCTAGATTAACCAGAGAAGTTCATTGGATCGTCACAATAGTAAGTAACTTACCCACCTTTGATGATCTGAATCCTTTAGAAACCTTCTTGTCAGAATTTGAAGAAAGTGTACCCATGCAACAAATATTTTTGGCAATGGATGAAGCCCTGAAAGCCGCACCAACAAGATGGTGGGGGACACACAAAAGAAACATTGCAGACTGGGTACAATGTCGTACGTTGATGACAATGTGGTTCTCAGCACAAGTAGAAGGCTATGAAGTTTGGTACATAGGTCAAAGCTTCCCAAAGGACCATCTATGAAGTTGCGAAGAAGCCTGGAGCAACCTTCCTCAAGAGTAGTGGGTTCACAAATTCATTAACACATTGAACACGACACCTATCAACTGGTACCTTGAAGCAAGATGTGCCTCATCACTACAGATTGGGCAGGTATGACTCAGAATTTTGTAATCACCTTCTTATTTGAAAGTCAATATCCTTCAGTATATCAAGCATTGTAGATTATAAGACAGAAAGTATCTGAGGAGGCATCTAACCTCCCTTTGGAGCAAGAGGACGAATGGACTGCGCCTCTCCAGAAATTGCAAGTTTGTTACAACATCAATGTTGATGAGAACGATGATCCAAGAAAGGTGAACATAGAAGAAACAAAAGGACAAAAAGATGTGGAAGGACCAGGAGTTGAGTTACCATTCATTGGACAAACAATCAAGATTAATAAGGTCAATATTGGAACAGAACAGACACCGAAGCTTGCAAATATTGGAGATTATTGGGATGTTGCCACTATTGACAAGATTACAGAATTACTGTATGAATATCAGGACTTGTTTCCAGCCTAGTTCACTGATATAAAGGACATTAAAGGGCCTATGGAAGAGATGAGTATCCCTTTGAAACCAGATGCAAGACTAGTCAAACAGAGACCCTACATATTGAACCCTAAATATAAGGAGAAAGTGAAGATTGAGCTCGACAGAATGCTGGAAGCAGGGATTATAGAACCTATGGAAGAATCATAATGGATTATCCCTATGGTGGTGCAAGGCAAGAAAACAAGAGGGATCAGGGTCTGTGTAGATCTCAGGAATCTAAATGATGCTTGTTTGCATGACACCTTTCCTACACCATTCACTGACGAAGTGTTAGATAATATGGGAGGCTAGGAGGTATACTCTTTTATAGATGGATTCTTGGGATACCATCAGATCCAAATTGCCAAGGAAGATCACCATAAGACCAAATTTACAACAGAATGGGGGTCTTATAAGTATACAGTGATGCCATTTGGATTGAAGAATGCCCTAGCCATCTTTCCCAGGGTGGTGGTCGAAGCATTCAAGGAGTTTCTTCATAAATTTCTAGAAGCATATTTTGATGATTAGACTATTTTTAGTTTATTGAAAAATCATATTGAATGTCTAAGGATAATGTTGGACAAATGCAGGCTGTGTCAAATTGCCTTGAATCTGAAGAAATGCATATTCTTCTCACCATTTGAAGTGTTGTTAGGTCATATTGTATTCAAGCAGGGATTGCTAGTAGACCCATCCAAAATTGCCATTATAGTTGATCTACCCCCTCCTACTTCAGTCAAACAACTACACATTGTGTTGGGACATACTGGATACTACAAGAAGTTCATTAAAGGATATGCTCAGATTACAACACCCATGGACAAGATTTTGAAGAAAGACTGTTAGTTTAGTTGGACAGAAGAGTGCCAACAGAGTTTCGACACACTAAAACAAAACATGGTTACTGCGCCTATTCTGGTTTTTCCAGATTGGAGCAAGGAGTTTCATGTGCATGTCGATGAGTCTTCTATTGATTTAGGAGCAATGTTATCACAACCCAGGGAAGGAGATATTGACCATTCGTTAGCCTTTATCAGCAAGAAGCTATCAACTGTTGAGATCAATTACACCACTACAGAGAAAGAGGGGTTAGCCATGGTGTATGCGCTACATAAATTTTGCCACTACTTGTTGTGAGGACACTTTAAAATGTTTACTGATCACTCCATGTTGAAATACCTAGTCAACAAGCCAGTGTTGGGGGGGCGAATATGCAAATGGATTCTGCTATTTCAAGAATATGACTTTGAGATCATAGTAAGGCCAAGAAGAATGAACAAAGGTCCTGACCACTTGTCGAGGTTGGAACATGGAGAAGAGCCCACTAGTTTGGAGGATACAATGTCAGACTCATAGTTACTGGCCATTAGAAATATTGATGACCACTTCGCAGAGATAGTCCATTTCCTATCAAAAGGAATGACACCTAGCGAATATACAATTCCCCAGAAGAAACAACTAGTAGTGCGCGCTGCAGACTTTTCACTTATAGTTAGACAATTATACAAGATGGGACCTGATGAGATATTGATAAGATTTGTTATGGAGGAAGAACAAACAATGATCCTCATGGAAGCTCATGAAGGCATTGAAGGAGGACACTACGCAGGGAAAGCAACCGTGTAGAAGGTGCTTAGAGTTGGCCTTTGGTGGCCTACCTTACACAGAAATGCTAAAGACTATTACAGAGCCTGCGATGTATGCCAAAGAGTAGGGAAACCATCCAGAAGAGATGAAATTCCATTAGCACCATAGATGACCCTACAAGAATTTGAGAAATGGGCCATTGAATTTGTGGGACCTATAAACCCACCAGGCAAGCGCATAGGAGCAAGGTACATAATTACAACAACAGAGTACTTGACCAGATGGGATGAAGCAAGAGCAGTTAAGGAATGTAGTGCAACTATAGTTGTGCACTTCATATTTGATGACATCATAACCAGTTTTGGATGCCCAAAGATCTGATCAAGGCACACATTTCACCAATAAAATTGTTGAAGCCTTGACTGAGGAATTTGCAGTCCACCATCAGAAGAGAACACCTTACCATCCACAAGAAAATGGGACCGTTGAAGCATTCAACAAGATCTTGGAGACAATGCTGACAAAGATTTGTAGTATGAACATGGATGAATGGGATTTAAGAGTACCAACAGTACTATGGGCCTATAGAACCACTTGCAAAAAATTAACAATGCAGACCCCTTTCAAGTTGGTTTATTGTCTCGAAGTCATTGTTCCAATGGAATATTTGGTACCAAGCCTAAGAATTGTTGCCTTTACAGACATGGATGATGTTGGCGCTATTCAAGAGAGGCTCGTGCAGTTGGTTGAACTCGAAGAAGATAGATTTATTGTAGGATTCCATGAGTAGATACAGAAGGAAAGAGAGAAGGCCTATCATAACAAGAACATAAAGAAGAAGGCATTTAAACAAGGTGATATAGTACTGGTATATGACATTAAGTTCATAAAACATCTTGGGAAGTTCAAAATGAATTGGCTTGGGCCATATGAGATTGCCTATGTTATAAAAGGAGGAGCCGTGCAGTTGAAGACTTTGAAAGGAGAATGGAAGGAAAGATTAGTGAACAAGAGTCAGTTGAAATTGTACTATGACAACCCGCTACCCCACAACTCTAAGTAAAAGCATAAGGAAAAGGGTCTAGGTACCAAGTGCAGTTGAAACTGGGTACCAGACACAGAAAATACAGTCTGCACAAGGAAGGAAGGAGATGAGGCATAGAGCAGAAAGCAAAGCCTGCACTGCGCAGTCTAAAGTCGAAGTAAAATAGAAAGGTCATATCTGAAGTACCTTGGGATGAGTCATAGGTGAGTGTTGGGGCCCTGTTGGCCCTTGGTTATGGAAATAAGTGAAGATCAAGGAAGAGAAGGCAAAATGTGAACTGCGCGGAAGACATAGTGACTGTTACTGGGTTGAAGTGAGCAAAAGAGCAAAAAAGATGGAGCAAAGTAAAAGGAAGCAAGTCGTTGAACGAGGAGATCAAGGACGATAGATTAGCAAGAAAGAAGGATCGTGGACAACTCAACAAGAGGAAAAAGTCACAGTTAGATGCTTTGGAGCACCACACAAGAAGGAAGGAAAGATAGGTTGGAGAATCCCTGAAAACACGGGTCAAGTTGACCTAGGGTTTTGGCATATAGGGTTTGTAACACCTAGGTTTCAACCTAAGGATGTCGGTGAACTATTTTAATGCATAAATAGAGGTCTAAAAAACTTGGGTTGGGTTGTTGATGTTAGGATCATTGTTGTTTTCTTTGGCATTGTGTGATTGAGTGAGTAATATTGAGTGAAAGAGAAGTGTTGAGTAGGAGAGCCTTCTGTATTGTAAGATCTTCAGTTGAGTGCAAAGATCAACTCTGCAACTAAGTGCATAGGGAGGGAGGAGACAACAAAGAGAAGAGAGAAGATCTACTAGCTAGGAGTGCAGACAAGAACTGTATGCTTCATCTTAATACATTATAAATCATAGTTCTATGGACGTAGCCCTAGAGAGAGGGTGAACCATGTATATCTTGTGGTGTATGTGTGATTCGTGTCCTATTCTTTGTTATCGATATATTGCTATTGCATTATTGTGTTATATTTGATAGATATATCTTGCCCAGTAGATCCTATGAAGATAAAGAATACTATATTGTTTTGGGTCGATCACTTTGAACCCACTTTACATTCCTTCTGGTTGTAGACATCTCTGTCCTGCAATCCCCACATAGCTGCTTCGGGTGAGGCTGCATCTGCCTCGTAGGTGTTTCCAAAAGGGCCAATAGCTAGGGTTTGTTGGTGTGCTCTGGGAGCTGAACCCTGGGTCTGCCCCTGTGCCAACAAGAATCCATAGAATAATTATTAAATAAGTGTAAATAGGAAGAATTCATATGGGATAAATATCCCGCGACCTTCAGATAAACAAACAAAAGAAAAAGTGATATTCTGGAAACTGTAAAGGCGTGGCACTCATATCCCTTCATAAACCCGATCCAAAATAAAATCATGACATGTTAATCCAATATTTATCCTGGGAATGATATGTAAGTATTTTAATAGACACATTGTTAGCCTCATAATCCTAAAGTTCTACAGTCTAAGTATTTTCTAGTTTAAATATTTTTAGAAATTAGTTTATTCTAATTTGTTAGGACAAGGATACCTAGCTTCTATGTAAAGGAAACCTATCTTACTCATGTGATTATGTGATTAGTTGTTCTCCTATATTTTAGTTACGAGTTGAGCTATATAAAAAAATTCCTCCTTCAAGTGAGGTTAAGTATATTATGAGTCCTCACTTCTGCTTGTAATTGCATTTTCTTTATTAATACAATTACTTGTCTGAGGACACTTTGTCAACATGGTATAGAGCCATGGTGAAATGGTGATGGATTGAGGAAGAAAATAATTCTCCACAACATCATCCTCGATATCTTCAAATTCAAGAACAATGATACCGATGTATTTTTTTTGTTAATTCAATAAGAAAAATGTTATTTTGATTACAACAGTTTGTGTTTTGAAAATTTTGATAACATAAATCATTATTTTCAGTGATTGAAAAAGTTTTGTATCAGATCTATTCTCTATTTGTTTTCATTACATATTTATTTCTGATCATATCTACTTTATTTAACAAGTAGATTAGTTGTAATCCAAGTATAGGGCTCATTTTTTTCTATATAAATTGTGTCAGATCTTATAGATCCACTGTTATTTGCTTTGGAGGGCTCATATTGTAAAAATTGCTTCAGATCCATTTATAAATACGGAAATTTGAAGCTTAGAGCTGTAGACTCTAAATTGTTTTAAGCTTTTTCCATCATTTCCTATTACAAATCTACATAGCATTGAAATTCCAATAGTAGTGGTTGAATTCCTACGATCAGATCGATTAGATCCATGTTATATATTTCAGATCTGGTTTGGTTTGAAAAACTCCACCAGCTGTAATAAAGTTGATTAAAATATTCCTCCTAAAAATGTGAAATACCACCGATATTCTATGTCGAGTGATCTAAAATTATGAGTGAAGAAACAAGTTATGTGTTTTCCTCCACGCAGTAATTAGACTTGGCAAAGTCTGCAAAATCTTTGATCATGCCCTTGATAAATATGCTCTTCAAATTGGTTGACTGTTTCTCATTTTCATTGGCATTGGTTGGTAATTTACATTGTGTCCAGATCTGTAAGTTAGTTGCAAGCATGTGTAATCGATGGGCGGTTGAGTGCCATCGTAGTTCTCGGCACTGGAGTCCATGCCCATGCTAATTTCCATGGTCGCTTCTAATGGTGTTATACATCCCGCATTTATCGGATTTGGTACAATTTTGTGATAGGTTTTAACCAGATCTAAGTGGATAGAAACCTATCACTTACCAAGATTGCTCTCCAGTTGATTATTCTCATCATAAGGAAAGAATAAATTCAATCGAATCGTGATCAAATGGTGAGGCTTGCCAAGATTTACGTGTAGCAAAAACGAGATGGAAGTTTGCATTGATGGAAGTTCCAAATATCCATGTGCTCTCCATGATATTATCTTTGATGCTTTGTTCAATTGATGTTCTCTCCATTTAGTCACTTTGATATGTGAGTTTTTTCCTTTATAACTAAATTCAAAACAAAAGATAGTATGCATATAAAACAAAATTTGCACGACCTTTTGAAATCGCTTTTAAGTAACATACTTAGAGTGAAAGTATAAGATTTGGAACTTTATATGTCATATTATTTATAACATTGTAACATTAACATAAATTAGTACTTTATGTAATCATTGTTTAATGATTGGAGTGATAAATATTTTTTGAAAATATTTATGATATTTTCATGTTTTTACTTATAAAAAGTGATGAGAGGATTTGATTTCAAGGGGGGAAATGTTTGTAGGAAAAAATTATCTATTGAATGATTTAGTTCAAGGGGGGCACATTTTGTTATTTGTAAAAGGCTATAAGTTTTGTAAAAAGATCAAATTTAAAAAGTTTTGATTGTAACCTTGAAGCTCAGAAATTGATAAGAGTTCAATGAAATACTTTCTCAAACTTTTTTTTTCAATGAGACTTTTAAAGGGTCAAGGCCAAACTCTTAAAAGTGTTCATTTTGCGTGGATTGTGTACTATTTATTTTTGGTGCTTTGTATCTCTCTTTTGGTGTTTTGAGGATTATTTAGTGTGGTGGTGTGATCATTTACTTGAAATTTTTCAATAAGGAAATCTACCATCATGTCTAAATTAATCAATCTATTCACATAATTAGATAAGTTAGATGGACCCAAGAATTACAAATATTGGAGTCGGCACATGAAAAACACTTTGATTTATAATGAATTATGGTGTGTTATTTGTGATGGTGATACTGCTCCAATTAAGCCAATCGATGCTACTTATTTAGAAAATTGGAAATTAAAAGATGAAAAATCACTTGCGTTATTACACTCTTCTGTAACTGAACAAATGTTTGTACATATTGAGAATTCCAAATATGCATGGTCTCCTTGGAATCAATTTAATAAACTTTTTGATACTCCTACTACATCTCAAAGAGTTGATCGACAAATGAAATTTCTTAAACAAAGATTAACATATAATGGTGATGTATTAGAATACATTTCAAGGGTTAATAACATTCACTAGGAAATCATCAAGGGTGGTTTTCCTAAACTTGAAGATAGTTTTTAGGTCTCCATTGTGATAAATGGCTTGCCTCAATATTATAAGCACTTTCTTGAGACTTTGCAAATAATTGATAAGTTATCAATTGTGACCTTTGATTCACTTAGTGAATTATTGGCTCAACATAGTAAATAATTTGGAAAACAAAAACAACCAGGAGGAGATCTTAGTTTCACTAAAGATGGAAGTTCTAAAGGAAGAGGTAAACAAAATTTTGGAAATTTTCAGAATTAGTCTTCTAATTGAGGTCATGGTAGAGATCGTGGTCAAGGTAGAGGTCGTAGCAATTTTAATCAACAAAATTTTCAAAGTAATCCTCCCAATAATAATACACAGTCAGGAAGAGGCAGGAATTTCAGTCAAGTGAGATGTAAGAGATGTTTAAGGATGGGGAATTATGCATCAAATTTTCTGTAACACCCTGTTTCCCCCAGACTGTAAAAATAATTATGCTAGCCAAGAAATGTGGCAAACTTGAAGATGTGAATGTGTGATTTTGAATGGACCTTAGTATACAAGGTCGACAAATGTAAATTAACATTATGAATATATATATATATATATATATATATATTGCAGGACTGTTGGGAGGGGGATGTGTTGAAAAAGAAACCACGATGGATGAAGAAATGTGGTGGAAGGCACTTGGAATGGTGGCGTTAACTTCCACCGAACCAAACCGTATTTGGTCTTTACTAGTCTGGAGAACCAAGAGTGGCTCACTGGCCCCGAAATGAATTACTCGCCAGGATGGTAGGTGAAAAGGTTCCTCATGAGTTAATGAGGGATGGGGGTGAATCGCCCATCCATGGAGGCCTCAGACCTGACCACCGCAGGGAAATTTGTGCCACACGCAACCTCGTCGGAGAAGGAAGGGCAGGTAAAAGCTGTGGGAGGGGACGAACGCGAGGGGGATAGAAAGAAGAGATCGAAAGGACTCTGGAACAAAATACAGAATGAACGATAACAGAGAAGAAGGAGAGTAACCTTCATTCTTGATCACTGAAGAACCGAGACAGAGAGTCTCAAGCATCATGGTCTAGCTTGGGGGTGGCTAGTGGTAAATCCATTCGAAATCGTTGAGCCTACGGTAGGGTGGAAATGAGCACCCCTCTCAACAGTTGCATCACCTAGTGTTTTCTGATAAGTGTTATATCTTGTATCTTGAATTTAAATATTCTGACATGTATGCTCATGGTTTGTGAAATTATGAATGATTTCCGTATAAGACTGTCTGTATGGTGATTGATCAGAAATAGTGGCTGCATGCTTATATTGGAAATACCATATATGACTTACATATATATTTGTATATATGTATATTTTGAACAGATTCAGTATTCAAGTCTGTTCTCGAGAAATCTATTCCCTTATTTTATTTCAAGTAGTGCCTTGGATAGATCTTCCCACAAGGCACCCTTTCAAGACCACACCCGCACCTTCTAGAAGACCTTCCAGTCTGGTCTTCAAAACCTGGTGTAAATTGCCTGAGGACCCGAAGGAGGATGTTATAGTTTAAGCCTTAAAATATCGCACGAGGGAGAATGGTCCTCGTAGACCTCAACATTTCGGCATTTCGGTACCCGGAATACCAAAGGGCGAGTTCCCTTGCACTTGCAAGTCCCGAAACCCCGACCCGCGAAATCCCGAAATGACAGTGTATGAATGAGTTAGGACCTTTCGTGGTTCGGTACCCATGATACCCTCCCTCTTGCTAAATGCATGAATGAGATCCTTTCGGAGGATCTAAGGTCTGTTACGACCATTAAATTAAGTGAAGGATCACAGGCATTAATGCCTCGACCCCCCATTTTCTTTTTAACCTTTGTAAGTAGCGAAGAAATCGGGGTTGTCGATCCCAAGACCCATGGGAGTACCTAGACCATCCAGCTGTAGAGTACACATGGATATCGGTAAGCATTTCATCTTTTTGACACACGAGAGACTGGAGGGTAAGAACTCTTGTCCTCTTGTCCTCATGACTCATGAAATCCTGACATATGAAATACTGAAATGATAGTGTGTGGGTAAGTTATGAGTTTTCGGAGTTTCGGCAACTAGGGTACCCAAGTGCAAGTTCTCCTGTACTCGCAAGACCCAAAATCCCGATTAGTGAAACCCTGAAATGAACTAGCATGGAGGAGTTGTGATGTTTCGATGTTTTGGTACCTGGGACACCAAAGGGTAAATTTCCTTGTACTCGTAAGACCTGAAATCTCAATTTGTGAAACCCCGAAATGAACTAGCATGGATGAGTTGTGATGTTTCGGCGTTTTGGTAAGGGTAAATTCCCTTGTACTCACCAGTCCTGAAGTCCCGATTAGCGAAACCCCGAAATGGTCTAATGAAGATTTGAGTCTCGATATTTCAGTGTTTTGGCATCCGAAATATCCAAGGGAGAGATCCCTTGTACTCGTAAGTCCTGAAATCCTGAGCTGCGATATCCCAAAAAATAAAGTGTGGAAAAATTTATCATATTTCGGTATTTCGGCACCCGGGGTACCTAAGTGTGGGCCCCACGTGTTCTCCAGTCTCGAAACCCCTGACTCGCGAAATCCCGATGGATGGACTCCTGAAATAATGAAGCACATTAGAGTTTGGTGTTTTGGAGTTTCGGCTCCTAGGAAACCCAGGTGAAAGACCTTCTGTCATCGCACATCCCAAAATCCCAATGGAGGAAACCCCAAAATAGTGAAGCATGTTAGAGTTTGGTGTTTCAGAGTTTCGGCTCTCGGGAAACCCAGGTGTGAGACCTCATGTCGTCACACATCCCGAAATTTCGATGGAGTAAACCCCGAAATGTGGAGTGACAAGTTTTAATCCTAGGCATTAATAGTTATGACAAACTATTGGTCCCCTTCGGATTTTGGAACTTCGAGAGACAAGAGAGTAGGGGAACACAAATGCATCACGATTTCCCGAATCGCGAAAGCTGAAAGTACCTCTCCGGTAAGGCCTGTGGTCATAACCGCCGATCATATGAGCACAGTTAAGGGTTAGCAGGGTCTGTATCAGGTCCCATAGGGATTCGGGGAATTTTGTTCATCGGAGAAAAGATGAAGAAGGCCAAAAATTTTTGATTTCCATAGTGGATGTGTTACATTTTATAACAAGCAATGACCCATTGCCAAAGTTTAAGGAGACATCAAATTCAAATTCTCAACCATAAGCTCAATATGCATAGAATCAAGATTACCAGGATGATCAATATAAATCTATTTTTACAACAGTTCAAAAAGAAGTTTTTGTAGCATCATTTATTTTCCAAAATATTCTTTGGGATTCATTTGAAAATGATTGGATATTGGACACATAAGATACTCAACATATGACTTATCCAAAACACTCTTTTTGGAATTATCAAGATGTTCAACTAAACCCATATATTTGGCTGATGATACAACTCATATACCTCAAGGAAAAGGTTCAGTGAAAGTCTTTCTCCCTGGAATTGGTGAAAAATGGATTTCAAATGTTTAGAATGTACCAAATTTTAAGAAAACATTGTTATCCTTATTCACAATCTGACAAGATGGACATCAAATCATCATGCAAGATGGTTTGTTCAATATTAAGTCAAAGAAGTTTAAGTTGAAAAAAATAATGATAGGATATGAATATGGGAAATTACTAAGAATGAAGGGAAACATTATCCCAAGAAAGCATGATTTTGTAGCAACGGTGAATTTCGAAATGTCTTCATTCAGATTATGGAATTTTCGATTTGGTCACTTAAACTATGATATTCTATTGAAACTTAATTCCCACGATTTGGTAAAGGGTTTTCCAACTTTCAAGAGAGAAAATTCTAAGTGTGAAGCTTGTATTTTTGGAAAGAAAAAGCGAGAAGATTTTCCAACCAGCTCATGTTAAGAAACAAAGTATTTGTAGTTGATTCACAGTGATATATGTGGTCTAATGGAATCTTCGTTCAGTGGATGTCAATAATTTATATTTTTCATTGATGGCTACACTAGAATGACATGGGTGTACTTTTTAAAGGCAAAGTCTAAAGCTTTTGAAAAGTTTGCAAATTTTCAACACATGGTTGAAAATGCAAGTAGAGAAAAGGTTGCAACTTTGAGAAAAAATAATGGAGGAGAATTCACTTCAACTGAATTCAATGATTATTTTCAAGATAGTGGAATTAAGAGGCAACTAAAAAATTCCTATACTCCACATCAGAATGGAGTTACTGAAAGGATGAAGAAAACTCTCATGGGCATGGGAAGATCTATGGTGTAGTTTAAAGGGTTGTGCACAAAATATTGGGCTGAAGTAGTCCAAACTTCAGTTTATCTCATAAATCGATCACCTACATCAGCTTTATATGGACAAACTCCTTATGAAGATTGGTACGGTTTTAAACCCAAGGTAAATCATCTTAGGGTTTTTGTCTCAACATGTTATGCTTTAGTTCCTAAGGAAAAGAGGACTAAATTAGAAAATCGAAGTATGAAGTGTATCTTCATTGGATACTCTGATCAAAATAAAGGGTATAGGTTTCTTTTTGATGGAAAATTCATTGTCAGCAGAGATGTAATTTTTGATGAAACTGAAAGTAAAAGTTTTGATGAGATTAATCATCTCCTTAGTTGTTTAGAGAAGAAAAACTCTAAGGGTAAAGGTAAGTTGAACAAGTCAAAGCACACATTTTGGTTTGAAAAAAAAATTGTTTCTTTAGAAGACATCTCTTCACCAAAAAGTTATTCTAATTCATCTGATAATGAAACTGCAAAAGACTCATATGATATTGAAACTTAAAAAGAATCTTCTCCAACCTCAGATACTTCAGATGAAAGAAGAGTCTCATTTTTTGAAAATCCTCTTTTTAATAATAAAAATGGTGATTTAGATCCACAATCCCCTCAACATAAGAGGCCAAAGTGGGCCGAACAACTTATCAAATATGTTCATTCAGATGAAATTAACAAAATAAGAACTAGAGGATCTTCAAGATCATAAGCTAATTTTTCTCATGCTTCCATTGAACCTGTTACTTTTGCTGAAGAAATTGGACATAAATAATGGTGGGAAGCAATGATTAATGAATATGATTCAGTACTTGAAAATGGGACTTGGAACTTAGTTGGTTTTCCACCTGGTGTTAATCCCATCGATTGTAAATGGGTTTATCGAGTAAAGTACAAGCCCAATGGTAAAATTGAAAATCACAAAGAAAGACTTGTTGCTAAAGGTTTTTCTCAATAGGAAGGAATTGATTATGAAGAAGAAACGTTTTCACCCACAGCTAAATGGAATACTATCATAATGGTTATCAATTTGGTTGCACAGAATGGTTGGAAATTACATCAAATGGATGTCAAAATTTTCTTCCTGAATGGCGATATAAAGGAAGATATTTTCATGACTCAACCACAAGGTTTTGAAGTTGAATGACAAGAACATAAAATTTTCAAAATTGTGAAGGCTTTATATGGCTTGAAACAATCTCCTCGAGCTTGGTATGCAAAAATGGATGATTACCTATGAAAGGTGGGTTTTCAGTGAAGTGAATCAGATGATTCATTGTATTTTCGAATGCAAGATAAGCACTTGGTGATACTTTTACTATATGTTTATGAATTAAATATAACATGAAATAATGAAGCTCACATTAAATAGGTAAAGGAAGAACTTAAATTAGGGTTCAAAATGAGTGATTTAGGGAAACTTCATTATTATCTTGAAGTTGGAGTATCTCAACATCCTAATCAAGTCTTCCTTAGTCAAACTAAGTATGCCACTGAATTGTTAAAGAATTTTGGCATGGAAGATTGTAAACCTTCTCTTACCCCCATGGAGAAGAGATTGAAACTTTCAAAATTTGAAGGGGGGAATTGGTAAACAGTACAAGGTATAGGAAATTGATTGGAAGTCTCATTTATTTGAAAAATACTCGACCAGATTTGTCATATTTAGTTAGTATACTCTCAATGTTTATGCAGGAACCAAGGGAAAGTCACTGGAATTCAACAAAAAGGGTACTGAGATACATTTAGGGTACAAAATATTTTGGTCTTCTCTACAAAAGAAACAAAAAATTTAGACTTGTTGGATATTCATATGCTAATTTTGCAGGTGAATTGATGATAGAACATCCACTTCAAGTTATTTAATGAATATGGGTTTAAGAACAGTATCTTGGAATTGCAAAAAGAAGACAACAATTGCCAATTCTTAAGAAGATGCAGAGTACATATCATCTTGGGAAGCAACATGTGAGATTGTATGGCTATGCATAATTTCACAAGATCTTGGTGAAACTCAGAAATCACCAACTACTTTATTGATCGATAGTCAATAAATAATAAAGATGGCCAAGAATCTAGTATTTCATTCAAATCCTAAACATGTCGACACCAAGTACCACTTCATCAGATCACTCATCATCAAAGAAATCATCAAGCCTCATTTTTTTCCATCTGAAGATCAAACTTCAAATATGTTTACCAAACCTTTTCATAGAATAAAGTTCACTAAGTTCAGATATGAACTCGGTATTTGTAAATATGAACTTTTGGATTAAAGGGGGGAATGATAGCCTCATAATCCTAAAGTTCTATAGTCTAAGTATTTTCTAGTTTAAATATTTTTAGAAATTAGTTTATTCTAGTTTGTTAGGATAAGGACACATAACTTCTATGTAAATGACACCTATCATACTGGGCACTAAAGCAAATAATCTTGAAGAAATAATAAGAGACAAAGAAACTAAATAATGATATAACTAGTCAAGTAGAATAAAATAAGAAGGTAGATGATAAGCTTAGAAAAATCCTTGAAGATATTAAAATCAATGTAAATTTAAGGACTCAACTTGAAGAAGCCAAAAGGGTAGAGAAACTATTGAATAATTAGGTAAATCAAAAGGAAGAATCATGCCATAAGATAGAACCATCAGTAGTTGATCTTAGAAGGAAAGTTGAGAAGTTAAATAATCACATCAAGTTCATGAATAACACAACAATATTGGATGAAATTTTGGATAATCAAATATCACCTAATGACAAATAGGGTCTTGGATACAACAAGGAAGTTGCACACTCTGAAGTTGGCAGTTCTAAGAAGCATGATGCATGTTCTCTATTTTCAAAGGGAGAAAGTAAAGCTATAAGCCAATCATCATCACAAAGAAAGAAAACCTTCAGAAGACTAGAGCAAGGAAGACATCATGAAGCCACTCCTACACCTCAATAAAAATTGAGAAGAGAGACACCTTCAAGGTGGAAACCAAAGCAAAGTTATAAAAATGTTTTTCATGGTCACTACTTCTCATGTAATGAATATGCTCACAAAGCTTTGGATTGTATACATTATGCAAGGAAAGATGTTGGAAGGTTCCATAACACGCTAATATGTTGGATATGTAATCAAGTGGGACACATTGCTGCTCATTGTCACACCATGAGATGTTACAACTATAGTGGGTTTGGACACAAAGCTCAATATTGTTGTAATTCAAGGAGACAATCAATGATGAGTGCTTCATATAGAATAGCAAGAAGGGCACATGTAACTTGGAAGGAAGACAATGTTGAAAGGATGGAAGCTCAGAGTACAAGTACAGAGAAATCAAGACACTCTCAAAAGTGGATGAAGAAGACTGAACAACGAGACATGAATGAAGGAATAAATAATCAAGAAAGCTTCACTCTTTTTGAAGCATACATGGGCTCATATTGGAGAAGTCAGTACATACACTAGGTGACCTATATAAATGTCGCATACATACACGAGTTGTCTATATAACAAGTCATGTACCTGTGGAAAAACCCCCAGGAAGAGGATTGTACAGATGAGTTGCAACATGGTTTGATGATATAACTTTGTTTTGCAGGGTATGACATGGTTCGTTGCAAGTTTCATGATTATATTATTGCATGTGTGTTTAATGTATGTATGGTGATGACATATGGTTGAGTGTTGAAGCTTATGTATCTCGGATGCATTGTACAAACTTTAGTGTGTGGAATGATGCATTTGTGATAAGGTATATTGTTGGTTATGTTCTCAATGATTTTATGGCACCTTGTCCATGAGATATATCATGATGATGTGATGCTAGCTAGAGATATATCATTGATCTATTGAGGGACACTCTTAGTACATATTTAGAGGTACTATTGGTTTCTTAGTACTTTCTGTAGCGAATGGTTTTTGAGGTAGATCTGTCATGGTACATGGATGGTACACATGTGAGCTCCATTGATATATCTTATGATGTATTGTTAGAGGCATATTTTTTTAATGTCTCGATGCATGCATTTGGCATGTGTTTGAGCTACATATTAGGAAATGTAGTTGATGAGTTGATGAGGTGGTTATGTTGTACATCATTGATGAGTCATAGCTTGATTTATAGTTTATGCATGATTGATACATATTTGGTGTGTGGTTGATGCACTTGCTTTGGTACATGATGTATGGGATGATATAGTTGAGACACTTGTTATGATGTTTGGATGATATATTGATGGTTGAGATACTTAGTTCATGGTAGAGGCATATCATGAGTGATAAGACACTTGTTTGAGGCACATGGTTGGCATGTTGGTAGAGGTATATGGTTGGTACACAGTTGGCACATGTTCTTGGCATACGGTTGATACACACCATTGATGATATCTTATGGCATATTGTATGGTATTGATGTACATGAGTGTTTTGCATGGTTTCCACACATTATGGCACCTAATGTACATGGTTTATGTTTTGTTCATGATTCTCTATTCATTGTTGACATATATTTTTCTTCATGATGTATGGCATGGCATGAGTTTGATTCATATACATGCCCAAGGATCATCATAGGAAGATCATATCATTCTTGAGAAGTTGATCTATGTTCTGGTTGAGCAGTAGCATTTGCAACAGAATCATATTGCAGTGGTAGCATATTGTTCACGTTGTAGAGAGGATAGAGGGAGATATACCCACTGGGGGAGTTATTCATTTTCCCTTCATTGGTTAGAGAGGTATGATTACAGGAGGAGAGATTCATTAGACGCGTGAAGAGCAACCCACATGACAGTACAACTAGGGGGAGCAGCCTCAGGGACAGATAAGTCAGGGGGAACATCCCCAAAGAGATATACTCTTTTCCATTGATGTCAAAGGGGGATAGATAGTCACATTTATGTGGTGAGATGAACATTGATGAAGAGTGATGATCACAGAGGGAACATGATCATTTCCATGTCTTGGTGTTTCCATAAATGATTGGTGTTGACATCAATGTTGGTGTTAACATCAATGCCAAATGGGGAGATTGTTGTACTATGTTTTCATCGATTTCAAGGGATTAATGTCAAGTATTGTCATAGTGATGTGTTTTCATCATTGATATATTGATTGTTGGTTATATGGTCATTGATGTAATTTATGTCAAAGGGTTGATGTCAAGTGGTTCCATAATGGTGTGTTGATATTAAAGGGATTTGTATCATTGATGTCATGGTTGATAGGAAGAACCAAATGGATAAACTACATATTGGTCCCCTTATGGTGAAATCCCTCATGGGAAGATGCTTTGCGAAGTCCAAATGGTTAAGTGGTTGAGTCATCCTGGATGTGTGGTTAGGAACTCAAGTTTTTTTGAGGGACAATGTAATGAATATCAATGAATTTTCTAGTAAGACTATTCTAGATGGATAGTTCTCATCATGTTGTTTCTGGTGATATGTGGAACATGTTGATACTGAGAGGGGGTTGAATTAGTATCAAGTAAAATTTAAAACCTTTTTCAAATTATACTTAAACCATTCAATTATATCCAATGAGCAATGAACAATAGTATAAGAGTTACACCAATACACCACAATACACCATGCACAATATATGAGAAATAATCAATAGTTATTGTTCAAGGGAAGTAATAACTTCCAGAGGTAGCTACAGCTTCCAAATGTAAAGGGAGGGACAAACCTCCAATAGGAAGATACAATCCTCCAATATCAAGAGAGAGTTGAACTCTCCATCCTAGCCCCTTCCTTCCACCCAAGAATATATGAGAGATAATAAAACTTTATATTAAATCATCACCATCAACCAATCATCACATAGAACTTGATAATGCTTCCCGAGACTTGTTCAATTTCTGCAATTCTTCAATTCTTGGGGTACTCTAATCCTGTAGATAACGTTACTCAATGTATTCTCTGAAACTCCTCCAATTTTCACTCCTTGAATCCTCCTCAAAAAGAAGTTATAGAAAGAATGGTAGACTTTATTCAATTCTAGTCTATTAAGGAGAGTGAACTTTCACAGAATTCCCCGAGCTCAATATTTAACATCCAATTATAAAATTCACACACAAGAAACTACAGTCTATTTGATTTCCAATTAAATTTGTCCCACGTAATTTGGATTCTCTATGAAGAAGTTATGATTGTTTTACCCGAAACACCTGTTTATTGACTAGCTTCAGGACTGGTCACAAACCCTATCTTCCATAGAGTGTATCTCCATAATTATAGTGAATAAAGAGCTGAACATTTTACCATAGGTACCTTGATATTTTTTCTCAATACCATAGCAATTTCACCATCTGAATCAT
>JASDQU010097793.1:6860-18249 GCA_032191745.1 Picea mariana | reverse complement strand
GCTCTTGAAATGCATGCGCTCCTCTCATTACTCCGACCACCAATCACAAAAGTGTACAGTGTAATATTATAAAATGTGTGTGGGACCTTCTATTACCCAGGCTTTCAGACTCTGAACGTTCACTCCTCCCTCATCAATCCTTTATGACTTTGCATCACCATGCACCATGGCCAAGTATTTATCGGTATCAGGGCTTAATTTATTCCACAACCCATTTGACCCCATACATCTAAACGATCTCCACCATTGATCACTTCTCAAAACGGGTGGAAAAATCTGTTGGCACATAAATTAAGGCCATGACCGAATATTCTTTGATACACTTTGTACCAGAGTACTAACGTTTCTCTGGGTTAAATCACTATGAATAGCATCCCTGTGATGAATGGTCAAATCTCTTCTCCGGAGATCTAACAGAAAGGATTAAGACACCTGTTCTTAGGTACAAAACCGATGAGGCTTGTACTTGGTCTATACTACAAATTGTAAATTAACACGTGTCCCCCTTTGTACACGTTGGTTTCCACCTGTCCTGACACATGGCCATGGCACCTGGTGTGACACGTGGCACACATAATCCAATACAAGATCCCACCTAACAAACTCTATTCTACTTGAAACGTGACACAATCTCTATGTGACATGTGGATCAATCTCCGTACACCACGTGGACCTATTGCAATTTTACCCATCATCGTCGGGCGTATGGTCCTCCTCAATTTGTAAGGTTGTAGCTCAAACCAATGGTTAAGATATGATGCTCCTTTTGTTGATCTACGATCCTGATGATCCCTTAGAGTTCCTCCTTTGGAGTACATCTTCTCTGGGATTGCAACTTATTCCAAACAATGTCCTGCGATGGATGGCTAGGATCAACTCTTGCTCTGGTTCCAATCGACGATCCAGATCTTCCTTTGGAGCCTATCCTTCAGAGTGCATCTCATATGGGACTGTAACTTACTCTGAATTATGTCCTACAATGGACTACTAGAATCAGATGTTGCTCTGGTTCCGATCAATGATCTAGATCTGTCTTTAGAGTTCATCTCCTTTGGGACTTTAACTTACTCCGAATGACATCCTACGATGGATGACTAGGATCTATTATCTCAATAGATCGACGACCGATATTATTCCTGCCCCTACACCAACCAAGGGTTTAGATTTGACCATCACAACAAATCGACGACCGCGATTTGGTCTATCCCCAAGGCTCGCCCCCACACCGATCAATGACCAGATCTTGTCACCGCACCCAATCGACGACTACGATCCTTTCAAAGTGAAACAAGGTCTTATCACTTACAAAGGAGATGTGGGGACCTTGCGATGGATTGACGACTAAGAGTTAATATTTCCCTTGCTCCGATCAAGGGTCTAGATCTCACCTCAGAGTTCCCTCGTCAAATTTCATCTCCCCCAGGTCCGCAACTTACTTCTAATGGCACCCTATGATGGACGGTTAGGATCTACTATCTCGCCAAATCGACAGTCGAGATTTAATCCTATCCCTACACTGATAGAGGGTCCATATCTAACTGCCATGCCAAATCGATAGTCACGATATCCTGTGGTAAACCAAATATTTACCATGGCTTAATGGTCATATTAAGGACTTAGCCAATTTCACGAAGGATTTCTTTGAGTCCTCTCCAACACTTATCGAGTTTTCAAGAATTCTTGCATTGGAGACATGAACTCCATCACTTACCTAGGGTCCTTTTTTTTCCGTTCTATCTCGAAAGGCTCATTTGCTTTGGGGACCCCAACATCACGATGTACAATTATACACACAAATATATATATATATATATATATATATATATATATATATATATATATATATATATGGACATAGTAGTACATACAATAATCAAGGATGTTATTTATTTTTTCAACTTAAGATATCATCAATATTTGAGTTATTTAAATACTCGACGACTATATATGTTCACACCCTTCCCATATTCACCAATCACACAAGCTTTTCACAGACATATACTTGCAATTATTTTGCTAAAGACAGAGACTACTTGTAGTCAAGAACACATGACTTCCCTAGTAGATATATTCCATGAAAACACAAGGCCATCCCTATAAATACACAATCAAGCTCACAAGTCAGGTATTCATATCCATAATCACCATACTAATCATCCAACCATATATGTTTTCAAATCAATACATAGAAACAAAATAAGTTACATGTCTACAAATGTGGGATACGTTGATAACTAATGAAGGGTATGCCACTCTCCACCCAACCTTAGGAAAAGTTGCACTATGCAATTCTACAACTAGCCACCCCTGAGCCAAGATACGATGAAATGGGCCTCTATTATGTCTGTGCTTTTGTTTCTCTTCCCTCGAACCAGGGAGTTCTCTCTTCCCTTCTCCCATGCTCCTCATTTACCAACCATGCGTCCCCTTGTCTATCTCTTCCCTACTTCCTTTTTCATGTCTTCTTCCCCAATATTTCGTGGTTTGGGTCAGGATCTTCCCAAGGGGTAATGTGACCATTCCTTCATTGATTCTCAAGGAGACTTCTCAACTACTAGTCTCACTGGTAATCAAATTTATGGGGCCGAGTACAATTCAGGTTTTGCATAGTTTTAAATTTAACAAGGTACTTCCTGGTAGGGTCATTTCAACCAGTAATAGCTTCCCTCTTGCACCATCCCTCTCATGACATCATAACCTATGAAGGCCATCTCTTCAACAGTAGTTCAACAACTCCTTGTTGCATTAATAACTAAATATTTACATTACATAATTTATCAAAGGTCCATTGTCTTTCAATAACCACATAGAAGATATGTTTAAAGTTTTGGTCATGATAATAGTTATATTTATAGACTGAGGGAAACACAGGTCTTACAATCCCCTCACCCTTAGAGAAACATCGCCCTCAATGTTTTATTTGCCGCAAAAACTCTATATACAACAATGAACAAAAAGGGGTATGCATGTTTGATGTCATCCTCCAGTTCCCATGTAGCTTCATCGAGACTAAAGTGTTTCTACTACACCTTGATTCATGCAATGGTGATGTTCCTAAGAGGGATCTATTTCATGTTTAGGATACATTGTGGTTATGGCATGAATTCCCCCTTTGGCTCCACCTGGATCACAGACCAGTCAATTATGTGAGCAGAATCATGTACATATTTCTTTAACAATGAAACTTGGAAAACACTATGTGCTTTCACTGTGGGAGGTAAAGCTAATCTATAAGCTACATGTCCCACTCTATCCCGATTTTTGAAGTGTCCACAAAACCTAGGTGCCATCTTGGCACTTTTTTCCATCCTCAAGGAACTTCTTCTAGGACTAACTTAGAGATACACATGATCCCCTACTTTAAACTCTCTAGGAGCCTTATTTCTGTCTGTCCCAGTCCACTTTCGAATTTTGTTTTATTCTATCTACTTTCTACTCCATATCCTTTAGCATGTTTGGACCAAGCGTAATCCTATCCACTGGGTTGTCCCAACTGATTAGTACATGTCATTGTCTACCATAGAGGGCCTCAAAAGTACTCATTTTCAATGACTTTTGATAGCCATTGTTGTAAGCAAACTCTACCAAGGGTAGGTATTCTTCCCATTTCTTGGGTTGATGCATTAATTGCATCCTTAACATGTATTCCAAAAATCAATTTACCCTCTCTATCTGTCCATCATTTTGAGGGTGATACGTTGTACTAAATAACAATTTAATTCCAAATCAAGTAAACAAAGATTTCCAAATTTCTGAGGTGAATTTTGCATCTCTATTCGATATGATTTCCCTAGGCATTCCATGTAGCCTAAACATATCTTTCATGAAAATATTGGCAATATATGTTTCCTTGTAAGTTGAATTTATGAGGATAAAGTGAGCAACCTTTATCAACTTGCCCACAACTACCATAATGACATCATTTTGTTTGGTTTTTTTAGGTGACCACGTGATAAAATCCATGGAGATGGTTTCCCATTTCCACTTTGGAATAGGTAGGGGTTGCAACAGCCCTGCTGGGTGCTTATGTTCCACCTTAACTTGTTGGCATTCCAAACATTCAACTAAATACTCTGTTATGTCCTTTTTCATTCTTGGCCAGTATAAAAACTTCTTGGTGGGTGTTATCATATTTGGGTAACCAGGAATACCAATATATGGTCTTTTATGTAGTTCATCCATGGTGAACCTCTTCAAGTTGTCGCAATTTGGGATATACAACCAACCTTTGTAGGTCAACAAGCCATCATTCAACAATTGATAGTCATCATATTTCAGTCCCGTGGTTTCTTGTTCTAGATGTGTCTTTACAGTTTTGAAAAACTCATATGTTTCTTGTGCACTTTTGACTCTTTCCTTGATGTCTGATTCGCATGTGCTTACAGCTACCAAGTGAATCACTTTCATTCTTCTACTAAGGGCATCAACCACTCTATTTTCTTTTCCCTTAATGTGTTTGATTTCAAATCAAATTCACTAAGGAGAGCCATCCATCTATCTTGTCTAACATTCAGTTTGGGCTGGTCAAATAAATATCTCAGCCCACTATGGTCTGTCATGAGCACAAATTTTCTACCTAGGAGGTAATGCCTCCACATTTTTAAGCCGTGCACTATGGAAACTAATTCTAAATCATGTCTCACATAATGCATTTCATGCTTATTCAATTTCATGGATTCATAACAGATTACATGTCCTTCTTGCATGAGGAGTCCTTCGAGTTCTTCTTTGCAGGCATCTGTGCACACAAGGAAATTCTTGTTTAGGTCTGCAATATTCAACACATGTGCATTGGTCAATAAATTCTTCATTTGCTAAAATCTCTCTCAACACTCAATTGTCCAAATAAATTTAACTCTTTTTTTATGAAGGGAGGTGATTGGATAACCAATATCAGAAAACCCCTTTATGAACCTTCTATAGTACCCCGCTAGGCTCATAAAGGATCTAATATCAACTACTTCTTTTGGGGTAGGCCAATCCATAATGGATCTGATATTGTCAGGATCAATTGTCACCCCTTCCTCAGTGATGATATGGCTTAAGTTAGACTTGTTTTTGGAAAAAGTCACACTTACTAAGCTTTGCATAGAACTTGTGCTCTCTCGACACTTGAAGCACTAACTTGAGGTGTTCTTCATGCTCTTCCCTGCTCTTAGAATAGATTAGGATATCATCAATGAAAACTAACACAAATCTATCCATAAACTTGTTGAGAACACTATTCATCAAGCACATGAAGGTGGTTGGTGCATTGGTAAGCCTTGTTATCACACACGTTGTAGGTTGGGAAAAGCTCGACCCAACCACCAAAATGGCGACAAATTTGAGAACACCTATCCACTGTCACCTTAGGCAGGTATTCCCTTCACTTTAGAGATGAAAGAATCACCTCAAGGGGGGGGAATCTCGGTGACCCTGGGGGGATTGAGATGGAAAGTGAGAAGATGGTAAGAGAACCCCCTTAGGTCAAGATACTAAGCACGTAAAGGATTGATAAATAGTCTTGTGAATGGAGGAAGGTTTCCAAAGACTTGAGTACCTGCACCAAAGTATTATACTTGCCTGGAACAAGACAAATAAGAGTGATACAAGCCTTAATATAAATTGGACAAGCAAGTGAATATTGTTGTCTTGATTTACAACAGTAAACAAACATATATATTAGCAATGAAATCAATTACTTACTGCAGAAATAACCATCAAAAGAATCAAGTATGTATTGGGCAATGAAGCACTAAACATGTAGACTAATTCCCAATACTTTAGCACAAGCTTTGATGGTGAATTAGGGCTACAAAAAAGATGTTTTCAAAGATTTTTCAGAGCATCCAAATGGATGTAGAAAAGATTTGCTACAAAAGCAATTTTTACCCCAAGGAACTAGCGAAATTTTTTCCCAACAATAGCCAACATCAAGTAGATTAACAATAGCAACTTTCCAACTATTTCCAATGGTAAAAGAGTGAGAAATTAAGCTTGAAAAAGAGAGTTTGCAACAACCCTAATGGCTGTAGTATAATTTTATAACAACAGCAAGATATCATTGACCAATCAAAATTTCCTAGTGCCTTAGGCAAGCAATTAAGGCAAAGAATTGATTCCACTTTGAACAAATTCAGTATCTCATAAAATCACGTATTTCAATGCGAGTATTTTATTTCTCCAATGCAATAAAATATTAGTGCCTTGCCAAATGGGTTGTGAAGTCTTCTTGTATTAGTTTAGGACTAATAAATCTCAAGGGGTGTAAGCCCTTTTACTCACTTGAGATAGAAACCATAACAAGGTAAAGTCTAGGAGGGTGTAAGCCCTTTTACTCCTCCTAGCAACCTTTGCAATAGCCTTTTAAACAAACAATAATGATAAAAATTGGTGGAGGTTGTAAATCCTTATAATCCTCCAAGGATCTAGCCAATAAAAAGTATGGAACAAGAAAGAAACCTAACAAAGTGCATATTTCCCTTATCAATTCCAAGAAATGCCAAGACAAAACCCTAGTTACCAAGCAATTTCATCACCAAAGCAAAGAGAAAGAGCCTCTAGGAGTAGCACACCACTTCCTTTCATAAGACAAGAGATAAACCATATCACAATAGAGAGAGAATTAATTTTCCCAAGTAGGGAGAAAATTTCAGCCAAGTATCCTTCTCCACATGGGATAACTATGTTAAAATGAAAAAGAGTTCATCTCTATTTATACAAAATGTTCTCAAATATGTTTGTCCACTTAAATTAGGGTAAAACATAATATAAGGGGTCAAAATCCCTTATGTTACCCCTTTACAAAGACAATATTATTTAATTCACACGTTTTCACATAAAGAAAACCCTAACACAAGACGTCACCCCTCTAGGGAGACGTTTTGACACTTTTCCAAGTTGTTGAAGAAGAAGGTGGAGGTTGTTGAGGCTTCTAGAGACTTCTCTTCAGGCGCCAAGGTATATTCCTTCAATCCATGCCTACTCTAGTCAAATCATGCCAAGTGTCAATGAGAAACAACTCCATCACCATCAAACCCTATCCCTAGGTGACGTCAAGCCCCAAAAAGTGACGTTTGTCCCCTCCTAGGCAAGTTGTTTGGGTAGTAGAGGATAGGTAAGGTCGTCCATGATGTCTTCTAGGCCTCCAAAGGAACATCTTCGTCATTTGACATGTGGGCCCTAGGCATCCAACCTTTGGGTGTCTTTCCCAATGGAAGCCCAAGCAAGGCTTGTTCTCCCAAAACTAGCCACCAAGCAAGGTCCTGCAAAACAAATGGGTATACCCTCCAAGGATCTCAAGTCAAAATATCATGGAAAGTGAAAACCACATCTAATAAACAAGGAACCTAAACATGTGGATAAAAAATACCTCATCAAATTAAACAAGTTCTCAAAGACCCTATATAATTGACCAAGTTTAGGTATGGGAGGGGTGTCATAAAAGTGCTATTGGGCAGACCAAAACCCTCAAGTAGGGGATGATCCCAAGGATTCCCCTTCAAGGTCATGTAGTGGATGATGAGGTGGATAGGGGGTTAGACTTCATATATCAATGAGTTTCATAACATACAAGGGCTTGTATTGTCTCATTTATGGGTGCCTTTGTAGAGGGTGTGTTGCACCTTCATTTTCAATGCAACCTTTTTCCAAGCCCATTTATTGCCATTTATTAATTATTAATGATCCAAACACATGTGCACTCCCAATAGTGAATCTATTAGCTTGGGGGGTAGTAACACAATGTCACTTGAAAGAAGAGGTCCATTGGGGTAACCATCAAAGTGTTATAACACACTAGTGTTAGTCTTTCATTCGAGTGAGACATTTATTATGTGTTTGATCTTTTGCAGGACTTCAATTCTTTTAAGAGAAGCAATTCATCGTTCTCAAGACCTGTCTGGGAAAGCATCTAGAAGGTTTATATTTTAGGCTTTTAGATTTTTCCAGCCACCATCCCCCTGGGCCTTCAACGTCTTCTTCCCATGAAATGAGGTACACGCCCTTCTTAGGTCACTAAAGTCAAATGGCCTAGAAGAGGGCAATTTGATGGGGATCCAATGAGTGGAAAGTTATAAGTATGGCCGAAAATGGTACAATGACCCCTCAAGGGACCCCCAGTTGTATCCCTTCCCCAAAATTTGGCCACTTACTAGGAAATCGATGACACTCACCAAGGTGAAACATGGTCAAAAGCATAATGTCCAAGCATGCCTTCTATAATAAAAAGTAGCTTCAATACAACATGCTTAAATGCCTCAAATATTAGGGTGATTACCTGCCAAAATACTTGACTTGTACAACATGGAGCAAGAACAAGGGGCCTTCCAAAAGCTAGCTGGTGTGGCGGATGCATTGATGATGGATCCAAACTATGGTGGTAGAGCGGGCTTCAATATGTTCAAGTGGATATTGCTAGTCATGTGGTATCTTGTTACTCCATGTCTGCAACCCGAGGGCCTCGAGACATCACCTCCTTAGTTATCCCTAGAAGTCAGGGATAACAAACCCAAATGGCACCACCACAAATTCATAGTGCCCATACCTTGTACTAAAGGTTGTTTTGTAGATGTCTTCATCCTCAATTTGGACCTGATGATATCTAGACCTCAAGTCAATCCCGAAGAAAATTGTAGCACCCCTTAATTGGTCAAATAAGTCATCAATTCTTGGCAAGGGATAATTATTCTTAATTGTCATTTTGTTGAGTTGTCTATAATCTATCCACAACCTGAGTGTGCCATTCTTATTATTCACAACCAAGGCTGGTGCTCCCTAAGGAGACACACTAGGTCGAATATAACCCTTGTCCAACATTTCTTTCAGCTGTAATTTGAGCTCAACTAGATATGGGGTACTCATCCTATAAGGTGCTATAGACATTGGCATCGCTACAGGTGTAAGTTTTATTGAGAAATCAATGTCTCTTCTTGGAGGTAGACATGATACCTCTTTTGGGAACACATCTCTATATTCTCTCAATATAGGATGATCCTCTAGGCTTGGTTTATGGTCCTCAACAAAGTCTAGTACTTTTAATGCACACAAAGGAAATCCTTTCCTGCAATACTTCTTCATTTGAAGGGTTGATATTTGTCTCACTGAGAGATTCTTTTGAATTCCTTGTAGGGTCCTTCTCTTCCCTTCCTCATCTTCACACTCTAATGTTTTATTATAATAGTCCTGTTGGGGTCCTATAATTATAGGCAACTCGATTCTTCGACTGTTGATTTGGCGTTTTTCTCGTGATGACGAAGTCTGGCTCGGTTGATCCCATTTTTTTCCCTCCATTCTTTTCGCTCATTTCCCCATCACCCTGCTGCATCCTTCATCCACGCTGCACCCCCACTCCCTTGTCCTGTTGCCCCCTTGACTACCTCTCGCCCGTCACCCATCCATGAATAATGAGACTTAGGATAAAAACATTAAGTTAATAATGCTAGTAATAAAATTTAATGTAGTTAGTTTAATAGGATGAATTAGTTGATAATTAGTTGGTTAATTAATAATAAATCAATTGTTAATTAATTAATTAATTAATGGTTAATAATATAGTTAGGTTAGTAACTAGATTAGTTTTAAATTAAATAAAACAAATTTAAAAACTTAAAACAATTATAATAAACATACAACATTAAATAAATAATATAATATAAACAAAATAATAATTAAACAAAAAACCAAAACATATAATATAAAAACCAAAAAAACAAAACAAAATATAATACAAATTATATTATATAAAACATTTAAATGAAAACATAAAAAAACATAAAATAAAACACATATAACAAAAACAAAATTAAAAAACACAACAAAATTAATAAACGTAACACATAAATATAAAACAAATAACAAAAACATAAACATTGAAACTAACCTAAGTCCTACCTCCACCAAAACTCAACACATATTCACACATCACAGCCCGTCCAAACTCACATCAAACTAATCACACGACCCTTAAAAATTCCGGACCCCCCCTCACCATCCGGAATTTAACGAGAGGGGGGGGGGTCCGAAATAATGATTTTTCAAAACCACTCCCCCTCTACGTGTCAGCATCCCATTCCAGCGGACCCCCCCCCACAAAAAAAAAACCGCTTACCACCTCAGGGGGGTCCGGAATACCGCTTTTCACGAAAAAAACCACTTTTCCATATTTTTGCCATTTTTTGCCTGTTTCACCATGTCTTCGTCCGAGGCTGATTCTGGGCAAACGAAGACGGATTTTAAAAATCCGAGAGAGGTTTTTTCTCATCACGGGCTGAAGAACAAAAACCTCTCTCAGTTTTTTCAATGGCACTACGATCAGGGAGAATAGAAGCCATATTTGAGGCCCATTTTTCCAGATTCTCAATTTTCCGTTACAGTCCCGATCTTGCAGGAGCTGTTATGGCCAGCTGGGGATGAATTTGGCGAAACCGAAGGAGGTTTTTGTCCATCACATGACCATATACAATAATATCCTTCATTTTTTTCCCAGGTGTCATCGTTGAAGAGAAAAACACATCTGTTTAGACCCCTTTTTCGCAGAAAACCGGTCCGTCTTTCATGGCAGACAACTCCAAATTTTGTGGGAGTGGTGGCTATTTTTGGCCAAGGCGGTTAAAATGACTTCCGAAACTTATTGGGATGGTCTATTCTATTTATTTAGACGATTTTAATGTAAAAGGGTTCGACCTGTGAGGTTCCTTGCTGGACAGTGGGCTATGTTTGGCCAGAAAACTCTTTCTGTAATCTTTAGATGAATGATCAGTAATAGACATGTTGTTTACAGGATTCTTGTGCGGAGGTGTTGGTGGCGTTTCCCTTCTCTGTTGAGTGTTTTCCTGTTATCATTTTGTTTGTTTTCAATTTCTCATTATCATAAGAAGAGTAATAGAGAAGAATTTATTAACAAATACTCTGCATCTGATTTTGTGATAATCTTTATGTTTCTCCTCTAAAAAGCTAGTTTATGAATTCTTAACTGCTCATTTGCTCGCTTTTTCATCCCCTATTTCTTCCTAAAATCGACACCATAAAAACTTAATTCGATCCAACACTTCCACTACCTTGCCCTGTTTAAGAGTTATGTCTAAGATCTGAGAGTGAATCACATTTTTAAGCGCAGACCCCATTTGCCCAATGGCCCTCCTTGCTGTTCCAAAACAACCATTTAAAAACCCCAACCCCACACTTGCATAACTAGCCTAATACCTATTAAAACAAAGCTATATCAGGAAGAGAGATCCCTCCCTAAGTCTTGGAGGGCTAGATCCAAGACTCGAAGTGGTTTTGATGTTGCCTCTATGACTGCCTCTTCAGCCTTGGGCAAATTACAGAGTGCTAACAGAATGGCAACTCCACTGGGGACTTTCCCAAGTAGTACACTTCAAAGCTCCAGATCTGATCACTGATGGTG
>JASDQU010097792.1:0-16404 GCA_032191745.1 Picea mariana | reverse complement strand
ATCCCACCACATGGATGCCTTTCCCTTGAGTTGACGGATGGAAATTCTTCCTTCTGCATGAGAAGAGTAGTTATGTAATTGAAAATACTTTCTCATGCCTAGAAACCATGTCTCTGCATAGTCATCCTTCTTATGCTCACCATCAAATGTAGGAGGTTTTATTTTATTCATTTATCCTCATAGCTCATCCACCCAAACCTCTTATGCTTCCTGATAGGGGATGGAATTGAGTTGTTGTGTGCTCTCCTATTGGAATTCCTCGGGGAGTGATGGTGATGTCTGCTAACAATTCTTGTTCTTCTTTTCTCACCAGGAGACCTATGACTCCCTGATTTTCTTAAGCCATTCTCCTTATCCATATTATTTTCTATTTTGTCCAAGATCTTCATTAATTTTATGTTGAAGTCCTCCTCCTACTCCTTGGATTTCATAAGCTTTTCATTATCAACTTTGTGACTTTGGAAATCTTTTTGAAAAATTTTAATTGTCTCCACCAAGTTCATGCTTTCATTCTTTCCTTCTCCATGTCCATTGGATTTTGTTCCTTCAATTCATATATGGACATACATCCCTCTGATCTCATCTTCTTGATTGTAATCCCCCTATGCCTCTTCCATCCCTATGCACTATGTGCTGACTTTGTTATGTTCTACTTGTTGTTAACTCTGCAAACATTTGCATCCAACAAAACTTGCCAGGCTAATTGACTTAACAATTTCATGAAAATATGAACCATTTTGGTTCAATAATACATCATACTTCTTTATTCTAATTTCCTAAGAAATTGAATGCTCCCTTGCTCAATTGTGAGTCTGGAGAAAAAAGTTATGGATATTTAAAAATTATCTTTTCTATGATGTAATCCATGTACATTTTCTCTTCGTATTCAGAGTTGAAACAACTCTTTGACCCATGCTAGATCTAATTTTTAAGTTTACAGGATTCTGTAATTTCCTTCCAATGCAGGTCCGTACAATTTAAAACCCCATGGCTCCTTTTATAAGCCCCTTTCTGTCCTTAAAAATCAATTTTCAGGCACTATCCATTTTCCTTCGGCCCCCAAACTCATGTGACCACGAGCTATGAGAAAGATCTTAGTTGAAAAATGCTTATCTGGAGCTTCGGGACTTCGGGGATCCATAACTTTGGGATTAAGAGGTTTCACCTTCATCACACTTATTTTCCCCTTAATGTCGAATTGGAGAACTTCTGAATACAAGATTCTTCGGAGCTTCGAGGCTTCGGTACTTCGAAACTTTGGGCTTCAAAAGATATGGTAACTTAACACCTTATTTCCCTCCAACGTCGAACTGGAGAAATCTTGCATGGTACATCTTCGGAGCTTCGGGGCTATGGTACTTATTAACCTCAGGATTTATTTATATATCAAACCTTATTTCTCCTGAATGTCAAACTGGTGAACTCCCGTAGAGGCTCTCTGAAGCTTCATGCTTCAGAGGATCTTACAACTTTGCACCTAAAAACTCCCGAACACTGAATTTATGAACTACCGGGGTATTTTGAGCACTGCGCACCAGGGGTGCTATGTGTCAATAGATGGAAATTCCGCATGGCACAATTGATGAGTGACACATGTTGAGTTCCAATTGGCACATAAGCTCTGTAAAATGCATGAATCAAGTTGACACATGGCATGCATAAGTGGGTCCATGTCACCCTAGGTGATATCATCATTACATGTCACTCTGGTGCTATGGGACTTCAGTACTTCAGGATTCAGAGGATGTTACTGCAAAACACTTCAATTCCTCCAAATGTTGAACTGGAAAACCACCGAAGGTTTCAAGAATCAATGGTCCATGCTCCTGGCTGAGATCAATGGTCGAAACAAGCTCCAGGACTCCGTGATTCAAAGGATTTCATAACACAACCCAATATTTCCCCCAAATGTGGAAGTGGCTTGCTCCCCGAACTGTCACTCTCTGGATATTTAATACTTCGACACTACGGAGCTTCAGGCTTTAGAAGACTTCACAGTATAACACTTCAAAACACTTGAACGTTGAAATTTTGAACATACGTTGTCTGGAGCTTTGGGGCTCCAAAGCTTCAGAACTTCAGGCTTCAGAGGTTTCTTCTTCAAATTGCATCACAACTCTCGAATGCAAAACTCCTGGACTTCTGAGCAGGCATTCTCCGGAGCTTCGGTGCTTCAGGATTCGGGAGAATTCTCCACTCTACACCACAAACCTCCTGAACGTCAAATTCCCAAATACTTGTTAATCTGCAGACACGTGTCCACAAACATGAACAGTCTGGATTGGATCCAAAATTCAGGACTTTGGGAAAAAATCTACTCCATGCAACCACAACCCAATTCTCCCAGAGTGTTGAATTTCGAACCCCTCGGGGATCCAACGACTTGCCTTCTCCCAGAGATCTATGGTTGAGATCTTCTTAAGGACTTTGAAACTTCAGGGATTTTTCCTGTTTCACGACAAAAATGAACAAAAAAACTAGAGTGGTGAAGTCCGAAGGAATTCGGTTCTTAACATCTACGCACCTTCTCCATATCTGACGGTTGTGAGGAATCGGTCTTCTCTCGAACATATATTATGGCCAAAATTTAAGCGTTGTGGCCCAAAAACATGATTTTTGTGGTTTCCTTCTTCTGTTGGCTTTCTTGAACTGTTAAACCCTCTGAGCTTATGAACACAGTCAAGGTGTTCCCTCAATTCCCTCCTAATTCTCTGTAACTTCAATTCTCTGTGAAATTTCGCTACAATTTCAACTTACACTGCCCATCCAGGCTCAGTGTTGTAAAATGGAGCTCTTATACCAATTTTAAGCATCCCCGGCCTTAGATTGTTGGGCTATTCCACATACCAATTTTTCATTTCTACAGTATATATATATTTATACAAATTTAAAGACAAAGATATACTCTGAAACTACAAAGCTTCATGCGGAAATACACAGTAAAATTATACATACAGCATACACTGAGAAATCCCATATACACAACACACGTATAAATACATAGCATGTAAATTAACACATAATTGAAACTTATATTTTGAAATAAGACCACCAACTACGTGCATACCTTCCACGATTCTACCATCCTTAGACCACGATGCTCAAGACTCTCAACATTGGGTCACCCCCGAGCTGGGACTAAACTCATCCCGGGTAAAGGGGTTTCTAACCAGGATGAAGCTACACAGACATTAGGAAGGATTTCATCCCAAGAGCCTACTCAAACTATCATCCTACAGTCTCTCAATCCCCACATTCTTGACCCACCCCAGGAAGTGTTCCCCTTCTCTGCTCAACAGTCCTTCGGTTGCCCCACTTCCCTTCTAGGGCTTCAAAAATAGGTCGTAAAGGAAGTCTCTGAGCACTATAGTTGTAGCTGGTATCCCTCAGGAATTCATCTCCCAACAATTCTCTCACCTGGAGAGAGTTTTTCACAAGCTTGACAACCTGCCTCTTCAATTCCACAGTCTTGACAACCCGCTTCTTTAATCCCGCTCTCTAGTCAACCAAGTACAGGTTCACATGAAGGAAGTAACAAAAAATGGGTATGGAATAAGTGATAGAACAATTGTTGGAAGAAACAACGTTCAGGAAAGGAACAAAACGCTACTCATAACTGAAAAGTTATGGGATATGGAAACAACAGAGTTCGGGTAAGGGACCGTACTGGCTTGGGAAATGTACCACGTACTGCTCTAGGAGTGCATGAAGGTTTCATAGGTCGATTATTGGAGTCACTGGAAAGAATCATGAATGCTCTCGTGAATGGGGAGAATGTTTGAGTGAGTCTAAAATGGAATAATTTCCTCACATTTATTTGCATGTGCCCTTGATGACACATGGCTCTCTAGGAGCTCTTTTCTCTCCACTCGTATTTCATTTCTCATTCTCATAAGAGCTTAGGATATCATAAGATTTATCCATGATTTAGTCTCTAGGAATAATATTATAATATTCCCTAAGAGATAAGCCCTCTATCTTAGCCCCTTTCCTAGGCTCTTATCCCCCCCCTTTCCCTTGCTAGCGGATTTTAATCCCCCATACTCTCTTATCATGGTCGGTCTACACACAACGATGTATTTTATTAATGATATGAGTGATTACATATACAAAAATAGTCTCACTAGCCTTTAGCATGTAGTCTCTCCGGCCTAATATTCACATAAGTCTTCCAGCTTATAACAAGTAGGCTCATCTACCTATAAAACATAATTACATTTACAATTGGGGCTCAGTCTTTGGGAATTACAAAAACCCTCATAAACTAATAGTACTTGTCATGATGGTTATAATGGTAGGTGGTATGCCATGTGGTTCTTCACGATTGAGGAGTTATGAGGTCATGAAGTTAGAATCCCGAAAGAATGGTTAAGAAGCCCCTAAATGGTTGCAATAAGAACTTACAACTCATTAATTAATGAGTAAAATAGTTATAAGAAGAAAGTACAGGTCAGCCCTAAAGTAAAGAAAGAAGTCACTTGGAAAAGTATAAATAAACCTCAAGAAGCCTCTCATCCTTACACACAAGTTCAATGTTTATCTATCTTACCCGTGATCTTTTGGAAATTTGTACCATATATGAGGAAGTGAATATGAGGAAGAAAGGATTTTGAAAGTATCAGAGTTCTAGAGAAGAAATGGTTTCACAAAACCCTTGTTTGTTTGACCCCCGCGAGTCAGGCTACTAGTGTCCCTCGAGGCACTCCCACGGATTGTTTAGCATCTATCACGTGAGACCCTGTATGATATCTGGCATCTTTCCAGCAAGGCCAAGCCATATTTGATGAAGGATGCTTGGTTCAAGTTGCAACAACGTATGATGGTATGACACAGTTGCTACATGATATGAGTTGGTATGTATCAGTTGTTTCTTGATGAGTAAAGGTATGCCATTTATGTCCTTTTTTAAGGATTGTATCATGGATAGTATGACACATGCTTAAGTAATATCTTGGATGCCTTTTTTTGTATATGGTTTCATATGGTTGAGGTCCATGTTTTGGTGTTACTGATACATGCTTGAGACATATCCTTTGTACTTATTTCATGGATGTTATGGTTCATTGTTAGAAGCAAATATTTATGATATTGGCATATATTTGAGGCATATACTTGGGATATGATCTTGATGGTTATGGTGCATACTTGAGGCATATTGTTGAGACATTGGCACATCTTTGATACTTGGCATATGGTATGGTACATGTTCTATCACATGGTTGATGTACATGGTATGGTGATCATTTTTGTATCCATGTGAGTGGATCTGGTTATGGTTAGTTGATCAATGACAAAGACAATGATAGGTTGGATGATCGGTTGATCGTCGGTTACAATTTAATGTGACGGTGCCAGTGGTAGTGATAGTGCTAGTGCCAGTGCCAATGACATTAGTAGTGACAGTGACAATGGCAGTGACAGTGATCGTGACAGGTTGATATATCAGTGGCAGTGGTAGTTACAGTTTGATCAGTGGTAGTGACAGTGAGTCTACACTTATATCTCAGGGAGATAGGACGAGGAAAGGAAATGGGGTTGTATCCTCCTTTCAGTTGGTGCTGAAGAACTCAAGAAGTTGGATATTCCTTCAGGTTGGTGACTATAAATCATGGGGTCATAGCTTCCTTCCAGTTCTAGCTGGAGAATTTAGGGATTTATAGCTTCCTTCAGGTTGGTTCCTGTAAATCAGGGCATTGGTGCCTCCTTCTAGTTGGTGCTAGAGAATTTAGAAGTTGGTGCTTCCTATGAATGTAATCTTTGACATATAAGAAAGAATTCTATGGTTTTATCTCATTTGGGTTTCCACATAAATTATGGTGTAATTTGCATCTGTAGTTATTTGTTATGATCTTTTGATTGATATTGCTCATGATATATTGATGATATACTACTGACAAATTTAATTATTACATGTTCTGATTAAAAGTGGTAAAATATTACACAATATTGATTCACCCCCCCTCTTATTATTCCAACAATTGGTATCAGAGCAGGTCCTTCAAGAAAATAGTTTAACCACTAGAAGGAATATCATGGAATATGCTAATATTGGAGTGTCACAGTTTGATGGAAATGACTATGCCTTATGGAGTATAAGAATGGAAACATATGTAAAAGAACATGAATTTGATGTTTGGAAATCAGTAGTAGATGAATACAAAGAGTCTTCTAGTCCACCAATAGATAATGATGGAAAGAAACTCAATCAAAACAATTTGAGGGATACAAATGCTATCCTAAAAGGCCTGGTTGAGTTAGTATATCTCAAGGTTTTGCATTGCAATTATGCAAAGAATATTTGGGATAAAATTCAGAATATTTGCAAAGGAGATGTAAAATTCAAGGCAACCAAGATTCAGACTTACCTTAAATTTGAACAGTTGAAAATGAATGATGATGAAAACAATGCAGCGTATTTTTTACAAGTTGATGAAACAATGAATGCAATTAAATGATTGGGAGAAGAAGTTGAAGAATATATGATTGTTTAGAATATACTAATGTCTCTTCCAATTAGGTTTGATCCTAATATTTCATCCCTATAAGAAAGAGAAGTTATTGGTATGATAAGCATAGACGAGCTACATGGAATATTTACAACCTATGAAATAAGAACAGAATAAGAGAACGCATCCAAGAAGGAAGCAACTTTCAAAGCATCCAAGAATAGAAAAAAGAAGAATAAGACAAAATCAAAGCCAAAGTCAAATGAAGATGAAGAGATGGCCAACTTCGTAAGGAAGTTAAAGAAAGGAACTGGCAAGTACAAAGGTAAGATTCCTTTTAAATGTTTTAATTGTGGTAAAATTGGTCATTTTGCTAATAAATGTCCATATGATCAGAGAAAAGAAAATGATGAAGAATAAGCTCCTAAGAAACAAACGAAATATCAAAAGGGAGAAAAAATAAGAAACAAGAAGAAATTATTTAAGAAAAACATTTATTCAAAGGAGGATAGTTCATCATCAAATGAGGATGATGATAGTGAAAGTGACTCATAAAATGTACTCTTTATGGATTTTGAAAATGATKAAGATGATTATGAAGAATAAGGTGAGGTAGATATTGAAGCGGAACTAATTGACTCTTTAAGTGAATTAAAGAAAGAGAGGAAGAAAAATAAATTGCTCAAGGAATAATTACTCAAGTTGAAAGAAAGCTCTTAAAGTCCTAACTTTAAAAAGGATCAACAAGTTATTTTGAAACTAAAATTCCAAGTTGAAGAAGCCGGAAGGATTGAAGAAATACTCAGAAGCTAGTTGGAAGTAAAAGAAAAATAGAAGGAAATATTAGAAACATAAATCATTTCTCTAAGGAAGGAAATTCAGAAAAGAGATATGCAGCAGAACAACACCAAAATACTAGATGAAATAATCAATGCTCAAAGGTCGTATAATGACACCTCTAGACTAGGATACAAACAAACACATACAAAGAAGGGTTCGATCTCTATGCGTAAAGGAGAGGAAGCAGAACAAGGACTTATGTAGAAGTCACCATAGGATTTTCCAACAAGGAAGAATGCAATCCCTCTCATGAGAATGATTGGGACGAATATTACAAAAGGATGGCACTGTCTACAAGACACATGTTTCAGAATCAACAGTCACCCATGGAAAGAAATCAAGAAGAAAACTAGAGAGGAACAACATCATCCAAAATATCTCCCAGGTATCAAACTATCTTTCTTGTTTCATGTTCTTATTGTAATAATTTTGGGCACAAAGCTATAAACTGCAAAGATTATGCTAATAACATAAGAAACTATGAAGTTCACCCTAGAAATAATCATCTCAGAAAGCCTCATGAAGCATACAAAAGAACCTATAAAATTTTGGCTCATTAAATGCTAAAGTATAATGTTATAAATGAAACAATTTTGGACACATGGCCAAATATTACAGATTGATAGTTCCTCCAAAGGAACGAAAGAAGGAATTCAACAATCATCAAAAGGGACCATCAAGAATTTGTATCAGGAAAAAGGATAAAATAAATTTTGAAGAATGTTCCCTTGCACTACAGGAACAAAGTATAACAAGTGATTGGTACATTGACAATGGTTGCTCAAAACATATAACAGGTGACAAGAACAAATTCATAACTCTTAAGAAAGAAAGAAATGTATCGGTTTCATTTGTTAATGACAACTCAACCAGAATTATAGTGAAAGGCACAATCAAGATTGGAAGTAAGGAAGTCAAGGAAGAAAATGACCTACTTGTTGAAAACATGAAGCATAATTTGTTGATTGTAAGTCAAATGTGTGATCAAGGACATAAACTTATATTTGACTCAAAGAAGTGTGAGATAAGAAAATAAGGATTGGAAAAATTGGTGGCTACAACAGTAAGGACTCCAAACAACATATACATATTAAATGATATTGGAAAGGAAAGATGTTGCTTGGGAATATAAAATGAAAGTTGGATTTGGCACAGAAGAATGGGACATATGAAGTTTGATAATCTGGTCAAGATTAGCAAAAATGAAGCAGTAAGAGAAATGCCTAAAATTTCAAAACCAACAAGTACTATGTGCAAGCATTGTCTACATGGAAAATAAACAAGAATGAAATTCAAATCAAAGGAATACTCTACAACAAATCCATTGGGAATTGTGCACATTGATCTATGTGGAACAATGAGAAAACAAAATAATAAATGGCGAGCAATACTTCATGCTACTTATTGATGACTATACAAGAATGATTGTGGTATCTTTTCTAAAAAATAAATCAGAGGCATTAGAAAATTTCAAAATATTCAAGGAGATGGTTGAAAATGAAATGGATTTGAGAATTAAGTGATTAAGATCATACAACGGAGGTGAATTCATATCAAAAGAATTCGTAGAATTCTATGAAGAGCATGGAATAAAAAGATAGTTTTCAACAACTAGGACACTTCAACAAAATGGAGTCGTTGAAAGGAAGAACATAAATGTAAAAGAGATGGACATAACCATGTTGAAGGATTCAAATTTGATCAATATATTTTGGGTATAGGAAGTACACACAACCGTTCATATCTTGAACAAAGGAATGATCAGGAGTAACAATGATAAAACACCATATGATTTATGGAAGGGAACACCAACAAATGACAAACATTTTAGTGTATTTGGAAGCAAGTGCTACATAAAAAGAGAAGATGAGAAAGTTGGAAAATTTGAATCTCCAGTTGATAAAGGAATATTGGTTGGTTACTCAAGCAAAAGAAAGGCATAAAATTTTTACAATCTGAGCCTCAACAAGATAGTGGAAAGTATAAACGTAAAAATTGATGAAGCAGATGTACCAAAGATCAAAGAAGAAAGGAAAGAGAAGAAGAACTAAAAGAAGAGGTAGTAGAAGAAGAAGAATAACCAGAAGCGGAATAGGAAGAAAACGACCAATACGAATTTTTGATGCCCTCCAGAACACCTAGTCGTCTCGTTCAGAAGAATCATCCATCATAATAGATTATTGGAGATAAAAATGCAGGAATAGAGACCAAAGGAAGTAAAAGGTTTTTTACACCATAGTGGAGACACCTTGCACTACTATCCACARTTGAACCCAAGAGCTTTKAGGAAGCCATTAATGATGAACATTGGGTCAAGGACATGGAATAAGAACTAGATCAAATAGAGAAGAATGACACATGGGAACTGGTGCCAAGACCAAATAACAAAAATGTGATTGGTACAAAATAGGTTTTTAGAAACAAACTAAATGAAGATGGATATGTAACAAGAAACAAGGAAATATTGGTATGTAAAGGATACACTCAAGTTGAAGGAGTATATTTTGAAGAAACATTTTCCCCTGTTTCCATAATGAAAGAAATTATAATGATCTTGGCCTATGCATGCTCCAATAGAATCAAAGTATATCATATGGATGTAAAATCAACATTTCTAAATGGTAAATTATAATAAGAAGACTACGTTGAACAACCAAAAGGTTTCCTACTGTCAGAAAGTGAAGATTATATTTGTAGATTGAAGAAATCTCTGTATGGACTCAAACAAGCCCATAGAGCCTGGTATTCAATATTGGATAGGTATTTGCAGGAAAAATGATTCAGAAAGGGTAATGCAGATAGTAATATCTATGTAAAGGTTGATAGAAACAACATACTTATCATTGACGTATATGTGGATGACATTATCTTTGGAAGTGGTGATGACAGGATGAGTAATAAGTTTTCCCAAGACATGCATAATGAGTTTGAAATGTCACCACTTGGTGAATTGGCATTCTTTTGGGGACTTCAAATATCACAGTAGGATGAAGGCATTTTCATTTCCAAAACCAAGTACATAAAGGATATGATGAAGAAGTTTGGAATGGAATATTGCAAACCTCTAAGTACTCCGATGGTGAGAGGTTGCAAGTTGATAAAAGACGATGAATCTAAAGAAACATATCAGAGACTCTATAGATCAATGATTGGAAACCTACTCTATGTGACAGTTTCAAGACCCGATGTAATGCAAGAATTTGGACAAGTTGCAATATTTCAAGTAGCATCGAAGGAAACTCATGTTCTAGAAATAAAGAGGATCTTCAGAGATATTAAAGGAACAAGAGAATTTGGGTTGTTGTATCCAAAAGGGAATGAGATAACTATGGTCTCCTACGCAGATGCAGATTGGGCAGGAAGCATTGATTATTGAAGAAGTACTAACGGAGTAGCCTTCTATTTGGGTGATGTTTTGGTATCTTGGTTAAGCAAATAATAGTCTTCACTATCATTATCTACAAAATAAGCATAATACATTATGACAACAACATGTTGTACATAGGTTCTCTCAATGAAGAAAAACCTGTAAGATATACAAGTGAAGTATGATGCATTTCCCTCATGGGAAGATTCTTTGAACAAGTCTACAAGAAATCCAGAGGTGTGGTCATGAGGCTCGAAGTTGACGAAGGAAAATGAGGTTGAATAATATTTCAAGTGTATATAAAACCCTCATAGATGGATATTCCTTATCATGACATTTCTAAAAGTAGGTGGTACGCCATGTGGTTCCTCACGGTTGATGAGTTATGAGGTCATGAAGTTAGAAGCCCTGAAGAATGGTTAAGAAGCCCCTAAACGGTTGCAATAATAAGTTACGAGTGATTAATTAAAGGGTAAAATGGTTATGAGTTACAGGTTGATCAATGGTAGTGACAGTGACTCTACACTTATATTTACACTTATATTTCAAGGTGGTAGGACGAGGCAAGGAAAGGGGATTGAAGCCTCCTTGTTGGTGCCAAAGAACTCAAGGAGTTGGATATTCCTTCAAGTTGTTGCTTGCAAATCAGGGGATCGTAGCCTCCTTCCAGTTGTAGTTGGAGAATTCAAGGAGTTGGAGCTTCCTTCAGGTTGGTGCCTCCTTCCAGTTGGTGCTAGAGAATTTGGAAGTTGGTGATTCCTATGAATGCAATCTTTGACATATAAGAAAACATTTTGTGGTTTTCTCCCATTTGGGTTTCCACATAAATTCTGGTCTACTATGTATATGCGGTTATTTGTTATGATATGTTGATTGATACTTCTCATGATATATTGATGATATATTGCTGATAAAATTAATGATTACATGTTTTCTTTAAAAGTAGTAAAATATTGCATGATATTGATTCAATCCCCCTCTCAGTATTCCAACAATCCTCTGTTTCAAGCTCATTTAAAAATGAAACCAACCTCGAGCACAGTTTCATCCTCTGTTTCAAGATCATTTAAAAATGAAACCCACCTGAAGCACAATTTTATCCTTTTTTTCAATCTCATTAAAAAATAAAACCAACCCCGAACACAGTTTCATTCTTCGTTTCAAGCTCGTTAAAAAATGAAACAGGCGCTCCAAGGATAGTTTTATTCTTTGTTGCAAGGTCGTTAAAAAATAGAACACATAACCATGAGCTTAGTCTTTGTTCTTTCTTATGCTCATAAATACATGAGAATAGGTTACCTAGTATACTTTTCTCACTTTTTCGGGCTTGTAAGAACTATACGAAAAATGAACTCTTTGGAGTCTCCTTTAAGAAATTTTCAAACTCTCTAAACATGAAAATATTTTTGAGTGAGCTTGTTTCCTTTCACGCTCGTTAAAAGGATTTGAAAGGGAGTCTATTCAGTCTAAGTTTAACCTTGTTTTGGACCGAATGGACTAATTACAAAAAATGAATACTCTAGTCAACCTTGGCTAGAAGAGTTCTCCCTTGTATTATTTTACACATTTTTAGGCTTGGGAGACTAAATTTACAAAAAAGAACAACCCTAGAGTCTTCTTTAAGCTCTTTTCAGACTCTCTAAACATGAAAATAACGTCGCGTTTATCTTCTCTGTTCTCGTAAAATTATACATTGAAGGACCCATATGGGATCGAACCCCTCCTTTTTCAGGTTTGTTAAACATGTGATGAGGGACTCATTGAAAATAAGCTATATCAAGCATATGTTATCCTCCTCAACCTCGTTAAAAAAAAAGAGCTACTCATCGTTCATGGTGGGGATAAATTTTGAGGGAAGTGAGTCAAGTTTTGAAAATCATTATGGCAGTTGTTTTTGTCACCCTTGAACATGGAACCTATTTGTGTCTTGTCTTATAGTTGGTTAATATTCTTTTCTATGATTCATACCAATCCTACGAGTCATTATACTCCTTTGGCTCACCTTAAGAGTTCCCTAGTTATTGTCGCACTATGTTTTGGTTTATCTCTCAATCGAGTCAATGCTGTCAAGTCATTTTTTGTGCCTCGCAATGTTCAAGGGAAGTTTCAGCCCAAGTCCACCACTCTGCAGTATTACCGACCTTCATCCTCATGTCATTTTGTATTCATTTGATCTATCATATTACATAACTTTCCTATGTTAGTTTCATTTCGATGATGGGGGATACATAATCGCCCTCCTTCAATGAGTTTGTTCTTTTCGACTTCAATGCATTATCCGGGAATTAGACTTAGAAACTAGTTAGTACCTTGGAACTTGCATGCCTCAATGTTAGGTATTCTCTCCTTTGACAATAGGTTTACATCATTTTCCTCTGATTGAATGATTCCATGAATGTTCAACCTCAAATCATTTATTCGCATTCGTTGGAATGTACTAATGTACCTTGGGATTTGTTGTTATCATTGGTGATTTCCCTCGCACTTTTTAATGATATACATCAATGACCATTAATCAAGTGGTTTCTACCATGTTCGACATCAACACATCTATTCACATGGCTAGAATCATACCATTTTTGGATCGGGACGAAGAGCCTGAGAACTCCTCAAGCACCCAAGTTACGATGGAAACTATTTGAGTACACAAAATATTCTAGTATGGTCATCATGCTAGTGATCTTACTTTGTATTGGTTCGTGGCTATGTTTTGTCATATCGTAGCTTCATTGTGTATTCTTTCATGACTACGACCTGATCGCGTCATGGAAGGTATGGATCCACATTGTATTTTTGGTGGCCATATCCTTAGTTAGTGCTTTCATGGATCCGTAGTGTATTGGTTGGAAGCCATGATTTGAGTCAACTTATCCTGAGCATGGGTATTCCTACCTCGGGGATGACACATATATATTGTTTGATGTTTATTTGCAGCTTCCGCCTAGCTCTCCTATTTCAGCACCTTCACATACATATTTTTTTAAAGTGTTTCGACCATCAACTTTTCTTCTAACCTCACACTTTAGGGGGAATCTGTTACACACTTAAGTGTTGCAACTATTATAAACCTAAGTTTCACACTTTACCAAGTGTCGTACTTAAGTGTCACAACTTCATCACCATGAAGAAGTGTTTGTCATGACCCCTAGACAATTTGGAAGGGAAACCTATTAGTTGGAGGTTTAAATGCTACCTTTTTCTTTGAGATTTTGGCATTGTTTGAGCTTCATCGCCCCCCTTCCCATACACAAGTAGGGATAAACCCTTATCATCACTCCCCAAGAGTGTATTAGGGAGATATAATCCCTTGTTAATCACCCTGTGCATAGTTATGGGGGGCGATGAAGTAGTTACAACCATCATACATTTATTTGTGAGGTTGTTTCTGGGATATTTCACTTGGTTAATGGATTGGTTCTAGTTACCCCCTATTCAAGGCAAGGTAAATCTTGTTGGTTGATCCAAATCCTCATTTGACCACATCCTCTCCTCAAAACTATCCTATGGTTTTGATTCCTCAATGCCTATATAATGAAGGCCATGCTTGAGTGAAAAGGAGGAGAGAACTTAGAGCATCATACCTATTATTTTGTGACATTTAAGGGGATGGAAAGGAGAGCTTGGAGGATCTGCTACAACATCAAGATTGAGATTGTAAGTACTTGAATGTTATTTTCTTTCCATTAATACACAACTTGGCATATTCCTCTCATGCCTATGTGTTCAATATATGCATGTTTATTGTTTTCTAATTCATCATAGATAGATTTGTTTTTTCTTAACAATATAGTGTGGAAGAAGGAGGTTTTGTTTTTTTCCTTGTCGGACTTTTCTTACACCTAGGATCTTGGACATCAAGATCAAAGGCTGAAGAAATGAGGAAAACTTAAGTAAAAAGTTAAGTCATCCATCCCTCTCTTCTCATTCTAATTTTTGAAATAAGTATGGGGGGGAAGTTGTACACAATTTGTTTCCTTTTGTCTTGTATCAAACAGGGGTCTTGATCCAAGGAGGGTTTCACCTGTCCACAAGGTGAAATTTTCCACAACAACTACTGAGTAAATGCACATGTATGGGGGTAGTCTGATTCTGTAGGAATTATCTCCCACCTTCTTCAATATCTCAAAAGGTACATACCACAAAGCCTTGATATTCTTACTAAGACACTATAGTATTTCCTTGTTTAGTTGTAACCAAAATCTATCTCCCACTTTGAATGAATTCTCGTTTTTGTGTTGATCATGTATGGCCTTGTATTTTTCTTGTGACTTCTTCAACATCTCCTACACTTGTAAATGGATTTTCCTAATATTCTAAAAAAAAAACTCTGATCTTAATGCATATCCTATCAAGTTCTACCTCACTCCTATTTGTTGTCCATATACAAAATCCAAGGGTGAAGGTGGAAAATATCCAAAGCAAGTTTCAAATGGTGACTTATGAGTAGAAGTGTGGAGTACTCTATTATAAGAGTGTTGTATGTAGTTCATATTTTCATCCCAGTTCTTCAGATTCTTTTGATTGTAACCCCTCAAAAGCTGCACCAAAGTCCTATTGACTACTTCTTTCTTCTCATATGTTTGTGGATGGAATGTTGTATATCTCTTAAACTTAATATCCATCTTCTCCCGCAATATAGTCCAAAATGTACTAAGAAATTTTGGTATCCCAAAGTGCACCTAGACCTATTCAAATAACATGTTTGTTGCTTCTTGCCCTTTGATGGTATATTTACAAGGCATGAGAATGCACATCTTACTAAACCTGTCAACTACCACAAATATATAGTCATGTCCCTTCCTAATTGTTAGTAAAACTCCCACAAAATCCATGGAATTTATTTCCCAGGGTCGAGTGGATATAGGTAAGGGATGGTATAGACCTTGATTCCTATTACTGGGATTTATGGTACAAAAAATTACACGGCCTCTAATATACCATGCTACATATTCTTTCATTCTAAGATAATACACATACCTTTGCAAGTTGGAAATTGTATTCCCAACACAAAATGTCCTACAACCTTGGAGGTGTGAGCCTCTATGATAATCTACAATCATTCACCTTTAGGAACACAGATATTGTCAAGACTATAGAGTAATCCATTTTGGAAATGATACTCATTCTTTCTATCACCTTATTCTATATGAATTTGACCATGTAGATGTTGAAACAACTCCTTGAAGTCTACATATTCTGTGTATAAGTTTTTGTATGCATCATGGGTAAAAGGATCCATGTGCATCAGAGTTCCCAAAGTTGTAATCTTGGATGTGGGTGGCCTTGAAAGAACATTCTAACTTGTTTGTGTTTCCCTTCTTATACTTGATTACTAGATAAAATTGTTGTAAAAACCCCATCTACTTGTAATGTCTAGTTTGTTGTAGCTTACTCTAGGCCTGTAAATATTGTAACGACTGTTGATCTGTGTGGATGACGGTCTCCTTTCCCATTAGATAATGTTTCTAACTCTTGATAGGTTTAACTAGGTGATAACGTTCCTTGTCACAGGTAGGGTAGTTGATAAACTCCCCATGAAATATTTATGAATGATAGCATAGAATCCTTCCATCTTGCATCAAAACTACTCCCATGTCATACCCACTACATCTATCTCCACTTTGAAATGATTTTTCAAGTTTGGTAATGTGAGAATTGGTGCATCACTAATATTTCTTTTCATTTCATCGAAATCCTTCTGTCGAGTACTCCCCCACTTGAAACTCTTACCACTCACTATTATGGTGTGGA
>JASDQU010097791.1:9847-21500 GCA_032191745.1 Picea mariana | reverse complement strand
ATCTCCATCTTCCATCCTAAGATGATACAACTTCTTTCGAAGAAACAACTTGTTTACCAGGGACTTTGATTGATACAAATTCCCTAACTTATCCCATAGTTCCTTGGCTGTAGATTCTCCCGAGACATTCAACAACACTGAATCTGCCAAGTAGAGTCAAATAGTACTCCTTGCTCTTCTGCCCAACTTGTCCCAATCTTCCTTCAACATACTAGTAACTGGTGTACTAGTAGTTTGTGTACTGGTAGGTTGTGTACCAATAGCCTGTGTGCTTGTAGATGGTGTACCAGTAGGCTGTGTACCAGGATCCACAACGATCCATTGTTCTTTGTCTACAAGAAGGTCCTCCATCTTGAGCTTCCATAACTCAAAGTTTTTACCGTTGGACTTCTCTATCTTGATTCTAGATGAGATCACCATTCCTCTTTCTTTACTCGAATCTCCACTGCAAAAGATCCCACTAAACCTAGGTTTATCACAGACCCAAGATAAACTTGATCTATGAAGACCGAGCCAAACCCTCAGCAACAAAGGCGTCCCTTTGAAGCCAAAAACAAGCTTTGATACCACATGTAAGTTTTAAATCTGCGAAGTAAAGCAATGCATATAGATTCTTAAGAAATACAAAAATTAATCAATGGCTCATACACAGAGTACACAGAGATTTTATACCGAAAACCCTCAATCGGGAAAACCTTTCTTATTTTCATTATATCGAATTTCACCATTCGCCATACAATATATACAATGTTTTTAGGTATTTTGTAGATACCAAAACCCTAATCCCTTAATTCGGGATTAATTTACAAATCCGCTAAAAATAGCAAAAACCACCCAAAAAAAAAATTCGGGGCACTGCCCCAGGTAGTAACCAGGGGGAGCCATACCTGCCCCCCCTTGGGACCCCCCTAGGAAAGTGCCCGCTACACACAACAGAGCTCTAGGTGAAGGGATCGTCAGACGCAGTTGTCATATCTGACGCACCCACACACACACACATGCAAAGAATATAACACATACCCAACAGTCTGTCCCCCTTTTAACTTTGAGCATGAAATGGCTAAAATCAAAATCTATGTTCCATTCAATGAACTTATCAGAAAGGGTGAGCATTGAGAGAAAATTATTAAAATGTTAAAAATGGGAGGGACCCCTGATACTTTGAACATCCAAGACGATCACCCTACTATTTTTTTTGGTTTGCGCATTAAGGAGACAAGTGGTACTGAGGAGACAAGTGATACTAAGGACGTTCCCCCATTCTATGTCAGTCTAAAAATCCATGACATGACCCTACATAATGCCATGTTGGATTCAGGTGCGTCTCACAATGTCATGCCAAAGGTGATCATGGACGAGTTGGGTTTGGACATCACCAAGCCCTATAAGGACCTTTTTTATTTTGACTCGAGGAAGGTCAAGTGCTTGGGTCTCATCAAAGACATGGTCATATCACTAGTCCAAATTCCTTCGAAAAAAATGGTTATGGACGTGATTGTGGCAAACATACCCCCTAAGTTTGGCATGTTGTTGTCCATGTCATGGGCTGTAAAATTAAAGGGGACTCTACAAATGGACATGTCATACGCCACCATTCCTATCTTTGGCCAGGATAGATGGTTGTACAGAGAAGTTTTTATGAAATACATGGTAAGCAGTAAGACGCAGCCAAATAACCATCCTATATACTCCTTCGACATTGAGGTTGGTTCCTCTATATTCTACAATGAACTGATCTTTGGAGAGGAAGAGCCAACAACCATCATGACACTCGAGGAGGAAATCATGTGACAGGAAGGAGAGTGTGACAACCCAAAGAACCACACAGAAGTTTGATGTCATTGTCAGTAAGGAAGGAGAAGGTGTTGGTGTATGGATAAGCCCCCCTGGGGTGGGCACACATATGTTCTCATACAAGCTCGCATTTGAATGTACAAATAACATGGCCGAGTATGAGGCACTAATATTGGGCTTGAAGTTTTTGAAAGAACTGGGTGCGAAGAGGATAGCAATGCATGGAGAATCTGAGCTGATTATAAACTAGATGAAAGGCATATATCAGTCCAAGCACCCTAGGCTTAGAGCATACATAAATTTGGTGTTGGACCTCCTCGAATAATTTTCAGAGTATGATCTATCTACTATCCCAAGGGAGAAAAATCAGATCATCAATGCGTTGGCCACCTCAACTTTGGTTTTTAAAATCCACATCTTCCCAAACATAAAATATGAGATCAAAGTCAAACATAGGCTGACAATGCCTGATAATATCAAACATTGGTAGGTGTTTGAGCACGACAAACAGGTGGAGAGATTTCTTCAAATGAGCGATGCATTCGCTAACATAAACATTGATGACTAGTTGTTGTTGCGACAAAGACGAGAGCGTGGATGCGTGTAGTAATGAAGACCCTTTCTAGAACCAAATAGCAGGAAGGGATATAGTACAATTGAAGAACAACATCATCCCAAAGGGGCTAGTTCCATTGGAAAGGTTGTTTGACAAAAATGATGTGGCTAGAAATCTCAATATCATTGAAAACGATGAGGATGTAGAATACTGCAACATCAGGACTGAGGAGAACCTGAAAATAATCAAATTGTCGAAAACACTCATTCCAGAGATTCAAAAAGACTACATCAAGCTCATGAAGGATTTCCTAGATGTTTTCGCTTGGATTGATGATGACTTGAAGGTGTATGACACTAAAGTGATTCAACATGTCATCCCTCTCAAAGAACACCAGAGGTCGTTCAAACAAAAGATGTGATAGATAAATCCCCTACTGCTGTCGCTAATCGAAAAGGAGGTAAAGAAACTTTTTGAAGATAAAATTATCATTTCTTTAAGGTTTTCTAAGTGGGTGGCCAACTTGGCACCTGTTAGGAAAAGGAGCAGCGAAATAAGATTGTGTGTGGATTCTCGAAACTTAAACAAAGTGTCCCTCAAGGACCACTACCCTCTCCCTAAAATGGACTATATTCTACAAAAGGTAATGGGGTCCCAGAAGATGTCCATGCTAGACTATTTTTCAGGTTATAATCAGGTCTTGGTACACTCAGATGATAGGGAAAAGACTTCTTTTATGACACCATGGGGGAGGTTCATGTATGCCAAGATGCCTTTCATGTTGATGAACGTAAGAGCTACCTTCCAAAGGGAAATGGAAATTGTGTTTACTGACAAAAAGAAAAAGTTTATTATGATATACCTGGATGACATCATAGTATACTCTGACTCTGAAGAACAACACCTTGGGCATCTAAAAAGGGTTTTCCATAAGTGCAAGAAGTTCGACATATCGCTAAATCTGAAGAAATCAAATTTCAGGATGGAAGAAGGGAAGTTGTTAGGGAACATTATCTCGAAAGAGGGCATTAAGATATACCCCATCAGGGTTAAAGGAATCCTGAAAATTGACACTCCGCGTTGTAAGAAGGAAGTGCAATCCTTCCTGGTGTTGGAGCCGCCTTTGTTTTTTCTAGCCCATCTCAAATTTCATGTCTTAATGCTCGAAATCGAAAGATGGTTTTTGTATTTTCCGTCTGTGGTTTCAAAATTTCTGAAGTTTTATCACGCAAGCATCGATGATTATTGTACTCTCTAGGTGAGTTCTACTTTTCGGCAAAATAATTTTCCCCCTTTTGTTCTACCTCAGGATTTTGCATGTTGGATTCTATAGATCACGTAGTTCACAAGTCCCGAGCAACGAAACAGCGAAATCTTTTTAAAATTTTACCCAAGTCAGTAGCAGGAGTAAAGTTTTCCTAAATCACGATTAAACATCATCGGGTTTTCGCGCCTCGACGTTCACTAAATCCAAAAATCTCATTTTCGTATCCCCGATAGCCGAAACCACAAAGTTCGTATATTAGTAACCCGCGTCAAAGTTAAAGAAAAAAACTAAGCCATGGTTAAGTTCCGTCGACAATTCGCCACTCGACGTGTTCTCTTTTAAAAAACTACACTGTCTAAGCTTGAGTCGCAAATTCGCGATAAAGATATGAACATAATTAATTAAACACTTAATCCGAGTTTATCTTCCCTTTTAATTAAAACGTATTATCGCAATCTCACGGTTTCGCATCTCGGCATGCAAACTTCCCAAAAACTTACCTTCGAAGCTCCGAGTCGCGATATGGTGAATGTAAATAATTACATAATTAATTAAGTGCCTAATCACAATTACGTTTTTATTAACCAAAATCAATCATCGCAATTTTGGGGGTTAGAGGTTCAAAGAGTTAAAGAAAAAATTCTATATACAACGAATACTGAAAGGTTAAATTAACTTTGGTAAAATCGGATTAATTAAGATAAATCAATATCTCCCATGTTTTGATGCTTGCACAGTTTACGAAGAAGTCTTAATCCTTCCTTACGCCAACTGACATTTTGAACCACCAAAATTTATGTCATTAATTAGAAATAAGGCGAATCGACAAATAAAGATCGGGTTTTTATTGCTAAATTTATTTCTAAATATGATTTGACAGATCTATTCTAAAAAGTACCGAGTTTTCGAATATATATATAGAGTCGTTATTCGTTATAACAAATTCATTTCTATATTACACAGAGCACACTTTCTCAGCGAGCTAACTTCTGTATGTATACGTATTTTTATCGCAGAAGAGCTAAAGCAGGATCTCCAGTCATGGCCCCGCGAAAAGCATCCAAAGCCAGTGTTGAGGTTTCGGGACAAGGTTCAGACAACGTTGCTGATACTTCACCTTGAAGTGTCAACTCTGTCCCGAACTGGTTGTTCATTTCTGATGTTATGTAGGCCGAATTAGTGGATTATTCTGATGATTCCAGCCATAATGAAAAAGACGACATAACCACCAAGTATAAGATCGTCATTCAATCGGGAATGCATAAACTAGTGGCCAGGACACGACTACTCCCCTATTATGATATGGTCTGATGGGCATTAGACCATGTGGACATACCAACCAAAACCATCATGAATGAGTAGAAGGTCACCATTGGGACTTTCAGGCCTGAACATCTGCAAGCCATGTACAAGTTTCCCGCAGCGTCCGACCTTACATATGATGCCGAATTCTTGGAAGAGTTCAAATAGAAGGAATGTGTGCAGTATGAAAAAACTATGTCTAGCTTAATAAGAGATTGGGTTTCGCACCCGGCGAAGTTCAGGGAAGATAGTCATGGTATATATTCAATAGCTTCCTTAGAACCACAGTTCAAGTATGTAGCTATGATGACATGCAGATTATATGGGAGAGAGGACACCTCACATTTCTTTCTTCAATGGGTGCCTCTAATATTTTGAGTCGCCAAAGGCTGTTCCTTTGACTAGGCAAAAATGTTGTCTGATAGCTTGACCAGTCGGGTTACAGAGTATCGGGCGCAGAAAGAGAGCGAAAAAATTGCTTCATTTTTTATGTCTGCATACATTATGGACGTCGTATTATTTCTAACACCATTTCCATTAATGAGCTGGAGTTGGACTCTAGCAGAGGACGAGCCTATCCACATCTATCATGTGAAATTGTGGGAAAACAAAGTGGCAGATTTCGTATATGAAATCTTCAACTGGGTGATGGTACCACTGCATGTCACTATTTTCGGCCACGCTCCACCCAGGATCTCGGACAGTATAGTGATGAATTTGAGCAGCATACCTGACTGGTATGTAGAAGTCAAATTCTCATATCTCAGAGTTTTCAGGGCTTCTGTTCCCCCACATGCAATGCCATTATTCATTCCCAACAAGCTGGCTTGTTGTGAGGTTGCTAGACAAACAGTGATCGGTGGTATAAGCAAGGAGCTTAAGGGATACTCAAAAAAGGTATGGATACCTTTTCCTGTTCATTTAAATTCATATTCTTTGTTAGATTTCGAGCATGCTAAAGCTGAGGCAGTAGCCCTGGAAGTCCTAAAGTTGGTCCTTATCGAATACAAGAGGCACGATCCGCAAAGGGTCATGAGTAATCATTTGGCCAGTTGCGGACTCAAGAGATTTGAGCACGAAAATTCACCCTCGGATGACATTTTCCGAGGCGCAAGATCTTATGTTGAGATTTTAGCTCAAATCCAAACATTCGCACCTGAAGAGAGGACTGATGTTCTGAAATTCCAAGAACATAGACGTAGTTGTCTTCCCGCAGTATTATGGGGTGAGAGTCCGAGTACAGTGGAGGTGAAACAAAAAGATGCTGAAGGCTCCAAGGATGCGACTCCCGATCAAGAAAAACACCAGGACAGGGGAGAGAAAACTAAGAGTCCAAAAGCAAAGATAAAGACTCCCGACCCACCAGAGAAGCAGAGTCTGGTTACTACTCCGAGACAATCAACGAAGCAAATCGGAGAGCCTATCACATCAGTTACTGCCTTGCAGTCAACTCAGGGAAATATTGACGCAAGGTGGATCTTCAATGAAGAGTTGAGGCCTATAAGGGTGGAAGAGCTCCCTTCAAATGAGTTCTTCTTCGATAAGAAGAGAAAGGTAGTGGTAAAAAGAAAATTCTATCAGGAATGGGAGTTGACAGTCAAGAAATACAAAGTTATGACTGATGGGAAGGACAAGAACAATGAACAGTTCACCACAAAAATAGCTGGGACATTAGGGGCATATGCCACAGTGAACCAATTTTCAGTCAGGGTTTTGAAAAACCAGCTGAAACAAAAAAATCGCCTCATCAAAACCCTAGAAGCCAGACTAGCCACAGCAGCAAAGGCTACCAAAGACCAGGCGAGTGTAGGAATAGAGCAAGCCAGGTTGGCCGATAAAAATGAGATAGAGCTGCTCAAGACTAAGCTTGAACAAGCACAGTTGGTGGTTCGGGATGGTCAGATGCAAGCGGGATAGCAAAAATATTTGATCGAACAACTACAGGCTAGAGTGGAAATCACCAAAAGTACAGTGATAAATATCGGGACGTTCCAGTCCTAGGTGATGGAGATTCGGAGCAGAGTCTCTGCGGCCCAACGAAATTTACTCGCCAAGGTAGAGGTGATTCGAGAAAATTGTTTGTTGGTTAATCAAGTTTTAGAGAATTTATCTGCTAGAGAAAGAAAAGATGGAGTAGCACAGGTCGCCTTTCAAGAGGCTGTGATAGCCACAAATAATAAGGATTCGAGAAGCACTCCCAGGTTTACCATTTTGGAGTAGACCAGAGGAAACATTCTATTAAAAGAATGGGAACATAGCATCTCGGAAGGTAAGCTGCAAGCCAAGAGGGTAACAAAATCCTTAGAAGAGGCTTTTAGCTCTATAGATGGTAATCTGCTAGGCATTGATAGTGGAGGTAATGCCGAGACATTGGTTTAGATGAATATGGAAAAAATCTCACTTGATTTAAATAAAAAAGAGGAAAGAGATTCAGCCGAGATCTCCCAAGTGACTATGGCATACATAGTCCAAATAGACAAATGTATGATTAAACTAAGCACGCAATTATGCACTATCGACATCATAGATAGACAGATGGAAGACAGGCTGCCGCAATTAGCCCGAGATTGTTACCCTTTTGAAGCCAATTGTCAAGCAGAACCGTCATGGCTGATATCTCGGCTGGTTGAAAGATGTGTCACCTGTACCGAGCACACACAAGGACAAGCTTCTAGCACCAAATAAAGACAGAGAAGAAGAAATGGAGCGATTGCTCTCCTCCCTATCATAACTGAAAATTTTGCAACGATTAAGATTCTATCTTATTGTAAAACTGTATAAATACACCATAGAAAGAAGGAAACAGGGCTAGACCTTTTTGTGTCGATTGTAATAGAGTTTTTACATTTTGAGAGTTAGTACAAAGAAAATATGAAGATTCTCAATTGCATCATGACAGTGTTATGAGTTTGTTTTCTTGTATCTCATATTTCGTTTCATTTCATATTCGTATCTGATGAATGCTTCGCTATAATTTAGTACAACCTCTAATATAGCGAATGAATTTTGGTTTTCTATGTTGTTTATTGTTTTTCCTCTGTACCAGCTATCAGCAGGTGTAAGACCAGTCAACACTTTCAGAATTCTATATATATTTTATGCTTCATCGGGTTATTTCCTTACATTTTTCTTCTTCTGTTTATACGTGAGATTCTCCCTCGATAGGATCCTTACTCGATAGACAGCTAATTGTTTTCTCCCACCTCATACATTTTATTAAAATATAACTCAGTTATGGGAAAGAGCCTTTGATTTGCACCTCGTTTTGTTTCTGAAACCGTAAACTCTCTTTTATACTACCGAATTGAGACAACACTTAATTTCCCTCTGAAGTTTTCTTATTTTATTGTTCCTCCATGACTGTCCCTGTACGAACACAGCCCAATATCAAAGCCGGATTATCAAATCAAACACACATTGCATTAAACCTTTTCGATACTATTATTAAAACAACCACTACCCGGGTTGAACTCGAACGTTCATGGGCAGCGGTTGAACAGGATATAAACATTCAGGAATAGTTGGAAGCTAGACAACGCCAACATAGAAATCTTCCCTAGTTTCCCTTGCCGAAGGTTGACGTTTCTCTCTTCTCTACCCTTTACCTACTTTCGGATGCCTAGACATTGTACTTCTAAGCCTTAAGTACAGACTTTGGAACAACATCTTTTTAGCGTCGTTGTCGGGGAACGAAGTTACGAAATTTTTTTCCTTGGGAAAATGACATTTTCTTTTATTGAAAGTGTTACCCTTTGATAGTGAACAAAGAGTACACACCTTTTTAAGGCTTTTCAATATTTCACTTGGTGACTCCACAAATAATAAACTGGCATCTGGTTGAAGGAATACCAGACAAAACCCAAATGGTAAGCAGATTACACCCATTACTAATCCTGAGAAGATTCTAAAGGCGAGAGGCTCTCTTAAGCCAACCGCTGCAGTCTACAAGCTTAAACCCCCACAAATAAAGACTAAGAGTTCTTCTGAACCTTCAACTTCACACAGTCCTCTCTTTGATACTAAAGATCTAACATCAAACTACTCCGAAGTTAGGAGTGAGATTCATCTGACAATACCCTTAGTACACAAAGGAAAGGGCCCTCTTGAAAGTTTGTCAGCAGTTGACATACCATCTTTCCTTCAATTAAATTCCCCGACCTCACCTAATTCTGAAGAGTGTGTTACACATTCGGTTTCCACACCCGTTAGTTCTCCTGATTTCATCTCTTGCAAATCTAAGGAACTAATTCCTTGCATTCCTTATCATTCATCGCTGGATTTTTCTCTTCATGAAGAAAATAAAGACTCACTTTTAATTTTCTGAAACCCCCTTTATGACTTTCCACTAATAACGATGTCAATCGTCAGAGGAGGAGGTGGAGGGTTTATAGGAGGAGGTGGAGGGTTTATCGGAGGAGTAGGGGGAGGAGCTCCTGTAGGAGGAGTTGGAGGCCAAGGGCCTACCCCCCTCCCAGAGTGTTTGCAAAAGTTGCAGCAAGATACGCTCCCTTGGTATTGCCCGTTCCTCTGCACGACCTTCCCGAAAATTATATAAAAAATTTGCCAAAATTCATTGGGGAAGGAGATCTGACCGCAGCCAAACATATTAATTTCTTTGATCAATTCGTAGACATCCTAGGTATTGAACATGAGGACGTGTATTCGAGACTTCTTGTCCAAACCTTCGAAGGCCAGGTCCGAACTTGGTTTCGGAGTCTACCTACAAAATCTATCTTGTCTTATGACGCCTTAGAAGATGTTTTCCTTAGACAATGGGGTGAAAGAAAAGACCACCTATATTATTTATCCAAATTTGGGTCTTTAAGAAAAAAGAATTCAGAAATAGTTATGGAATTTATTCAAAGATTCAACAAACTGTATAACAAAATCCCAGCCGAGGTTAAATCGTCCCAACCCGTGGCCAAAGTAACCTTCGCAGGGGATTTCAAACCGGATTTTGCACTCCTTTTGCGAGAAAGAAGAGGAGCCACTCTAAATTGAATGCAGGACGATGCTGTAGAAATTGAGTCGAATATGATGGCTTCTAGTAAGATTAAATCTAAAGTAGAAATGGGAAACCGAGAAACTAAATTCTTTAGAGAACAAGCAGGTCCGTCAGGGTCTAATAGATCCACGGATGATAGGGTAGACGATATGGCTAGAGTAATTAAAGAACTGTATAATAAAATATCCATAATGGAGCTCGAACAGGCCAAATCTGGTTCTTTCCCCAAAAAGGATTTCAAGAGGAACCCCAACCCCCCGAACTAGCAAATACAGATAAAAAATGAAGATAAAAAAATACAAGCTCCCTTAAAGAGCAAAAATTTTATAGGAGTGAATGATCTCTAAGATTTCGGAGATTCGGATAATGATGTCACAAACTTCGGTGATGACTGCACACAACCGTATCTTACTAGAGAAGATTATGAGAAATCTCTAAACACTCAACAACTGTCGGTTAAGGGTGAAGAAAGTGATCATATTGACCTTTGTGGCTCTCAACAAGAAACTGAAATGATAATGGTTGAGATCCAACCTAAGTACAACTTAAGATCTAAGAGTAAGCCCATCTCAACTACTCAACCCAAGAAAATTCTCCAAAGAGGTCAAACTTATGAGCCTACTCCAGAAGAGACCTTATTACCCAAAAGCAAAATGAAAGTAGTAAGAACACAAGAGTCCGAAGTGGGAAAAGTTGAAACCCAAGCACAAGGAACTGAAACGGCTAACAAAATTACGCCTTCAACCAAGACCATGAGTAATAAAGTGGTCCAGACGAATAAGTCGGAAAGGAAGGGTTTGGAAGTCTCAACTAAAGAAACAGACAAGGTGAACGGAGCTTTCAGTTTTGAAAATGAGATAAGTAAAATTAAGATACCAATACCTCTGGTAGAATTAGCATAAAACCCTGTTTATCGGAAGCAGATTACCAAAGTGATGGGTGTCTCGGAGCTAGAAAGCCAGTCTGACATTTTAAACCTGGAAGATGACAAACCTAACATCACTTTTGGTCCACATTTTGAAGGGGCCAAAGACACTATTGCTCCCTTTTATATCACTTTAAATGTATACGATCAATTGCTACATAATTGCATGTTAGACTCCAGAGCCTCCCATAATGTTATGCCTAAGATTATTATGGACAAATTGGGTCTCCAGATCACCAAACCTTATGGAGATCTTTACTCTTTTGATTCAAGAAGGGTTAAGTGTTTGGGAATGATAAAGGATTTAGTAGTTACCCTGGCACAGGTCCCAGTTAAGATTATCTTGACGGATGTGGTTATTACTGATATTCCCCCTAAGTATGGCTTACTGTTGTCTAGGTCATGGGGAGCCAAGTTGGGGGGTTCTCTTCAATTGGATATGACGTTTTCCACAATTCCTGTGTTTGGTGGTGTTATAAACCTAAATTTCACCACACATGCTTACCTGGCATTAGGCCAACTCATATCCATTCCTTGCCAAAGCCATGCTGGGGAACCTCTTTGAAAATCCTTTTGAGTTAAGTCAAATGCGCCCTAACTCACTACTACATGCGTTGGAATTTTGGCAGGCCTACTACTGCACACGTTGGAACGGTGGAAGGCCTACTACTACCCGCGTTTACCTATCAAAGCACAAAAATAGGAAAGTTGCCGACGGGACAAAAAGCTATGGGTCAGTTAACTGAAACTCCCAGCCATGCATGGCCGAGAGTTCATCCAAAACCCTAGCTCCTTCTAGCCTAT
>JASDQU010097788.1:0-21544 GCA_032191745.1 Picea mariana | reverse complement strand
TAGAAAAATGGTCATCAGAAGAAGTCTCGGGCAGAGATAATGGTTGCAACATATACCCTATCCTTTTCATTGCAAAACCTAGCTTTTCTCAAGACATAGTGTGCGATGTTGATCTTGAATTGAATAATGGAACTAATGCTTTTCCTCTACTGTCTTGTCTTGATGATATCTCATGTGAAGATGCAATATTCCCTCTATTAAAATATCACTAGAGCATCCTATTTACTACATTGTTGGCACTCCAGTTTACTCGTTACTTCTTCTTCAAGACCATAATGCTCACTGGCATTATTCTCAATATTCATGCAAGGGTCTTCAATGCTTTCTTCGCTTGTTTGTTCTGTAAATGTATGCGAATGGGAGGATAAAGAGGTAGCATCATTATTATCAAAATCATCTTTAGGAGATCCCAACTTTGATGGAAAACTCAGGTATGTTGTAGAAGACAAAATTTATGTCTCTAAATCATATTCTTCCTCATACTTATCACATAATGGCTCACTGCTGCAAAATTCAATATGAGAAGATTTTGAAACCTTCATTTCTTTGTTCCTTGCCTGCTCCTGCATGTCTGTATCATACTCAACTTCGTAACAAAAATTTGACAGGTTTGAGTCATTTCCAACAACATCTTGTTCTTTAGCATTCACCATCAGAGTATCTTCTTTAATATGCCACTGGAAATCCTCTTTGCTTGTTGCACCTCTCTCAAGATCAAGACCATGTTCACTATCATCTATTTCATGATTACTGAGGAGGTAAGAAATACCAATTGGCTTCCATTATGAATCATCGACTAATTTACCAATGTCTTCTACACCTTGCAATGGATGCTGAAACTAGACTCTGTGAATGGCCTTCTTGTTTTGCAGAATTTGGCCATTTTTTTTTATCATAACCCTCCATACAATGATCATTTGCTTGAGCCTTACTTTTCCCGAGGCCAAAAAGATTATTTTCTAGTTCCACAGCGTGGGTGAACATCCCGTGTAGATTAGGAGCCCTTCTTTCCATGAGAAAAAAGGAGAAATCTGGCAGCAGGTTCATAGGGTCGAACTTTTACTGTAAATAACTTTGATAAATCTTCATTTACTTATCTTCATGGAGTAGAAATCAATGAGGTAATAGTGATGGCTCTTCTTCTCTCCCCATTTATCCAAGAAAATATGATAGAAATCTATCCAGGAGGTAATTGAATCAGCGACCAAATCTCTGAGCCAACTCCTAACATCTCCCATCAAGGAATGACAAAATATCCTCATAAAAACATCATCATGCTTGATTTCTAAGTAATCAATGTAGTCTTGAAATGTTGTAATATGTTCTTATGGTGTAAATGCGTCATCTCCATTGAACCTAGGAAGGTCTTTAGGATATTTGGCAGGCATGTCATGAAGGACTAATGAAAGTCTGAGTGATTTATTTCTATTTACAATCCAAGAGTGAGGCTCTTGAAACAATTGTTCCCAAGGTCCACTGCTCATTGGTATAGGTTCTTCTCTATAGGTCTCCTCTTCTTTATGACCTCCAATAGATAATAACGAAAGGGAATTTTTGGTGAACAATAATGAATAAACCCAATCTATTCCAACAGCGTAAGAGGAGAACCAAACTTTAGAACACAAAGAATACAAAATGGAGAACCAAACATTGCAAAACGTCGCAATTGAGACATCAATCTTCACAAATGTGGCAAGAACGACATCTATGTCACAAACGTGGCAAGAGAGACGTTCCGGTGGAAAACGTGGCAAGAGAGACGTTAACGTGGCAAGAGAGACGTTAGTGTGGCAAGAGAGACATCAACGCGGAAATACTAACGTTATCGAGCAACATGATTTTTTTTTTTATAAATTTCCTCTATTTTGCGACAATATGGACAATTTTGTCCATAACGCCGCAAATAAAACGTCGGAATTTTTACAATATGTACTAGTGTTAGGTCATGTGTCATAAGAAGATGTTGTAGAAGTTCAAGGAAATGTTCTATAAAATGTTATGGATGAAGATGATATCGACAATGCTTTAGATGAAGAACTTGAAGTCGAACCAAATGTAGGATACAATGTTCCCAGTGATGATATAGACGATGATATGACTGGAAATGACAAAATTGATGATGATGTTGATATAGCCAATGCTTACAACATCAATTCTGAAGTGGATGATACAGATGTTGATTTGGATGAAGAAGAAGATTAATGATATAGAAATGTTGAAATGCAGGAGGTATGTATCTATATTTTTTCAATTGATTAATTTGTTCTCTTTCATTTACCTTAAATTTTATATGAGGGTGGGGGTGGGGGGAATAATAGAGAAAAAATAATATGAGGGTGGGGGTGGGGGGAATAATAGAGAAAGCACACCCTCATGTAACATTTATTCTCTATTATTCCCCCCACCCCCACCCTCATAATAAGTTTTCTCTATTGTTACCCCCACCACAACCCTCATATATGAGGGTGAGGGTGGGGGTAGGGGGAATAATAAAGAAAACTTATTATGAAGGTGGGGGTGGGGGGAAGAATAGAGAAAACTTCTTATGAGGGTGGGAATGGGGGGAAGAATAGAGAAACTTATGTTGGGGTGGGGGTAATAATAGAGAAAACTTATTTGTGGAACAATGAGTAAGTGATGAGCATTGACCATAGTTGCAAGAAACCCAAATATACTCTATGTAAAACTTCTCAACCATCCCAAATACTATACCTCTAAAAAAGACCAGAATTTGTGGAATCGTTTATAGAAAATGAATTCCACTCATTTCCATGAGAATCCTTCTTGTTGGCCAATACTAAATTGTCTGCATTGAATACATCACACATAGAGGATATTGGACATTAATGAATGGGAATTCATTTCATCCCAAATCAAATTGATAGAAGGTAAGGGATTGAGACCAATTATACCCATTTTTTCTTACTTTCTCGTTGTTTTAGAACAACTACAATAGTTGCAACATTCATGGAACATAGAAACCCCAAGATTATTATACTGAAAAGATCCAATTTTCACTAGTAATTTTTTAGTGAACTTGTTTTCCTGCTTGGGTACTCAACTAGCTCATAGATCATCTTACAATCCCCAATATAATGAGTAAACTAAGATTTGAATAAATGTTAGAAGGATATCTCTATTTTTTTGCATCCAATAAATAGTCATAATAGGTTAAATGGTTAACTTTGGAAAAATAGTGGACACTTTCTTTCATACATCATCCAAAATGTCTCCATTTATGGCAGTATATGGGTATCATCCTCCATCTATCACATCACCCTTGAAGGGGAAACTTAAGGTTCAAGTAGTGGAGAATCACATCAATTACCAACAAGAGGTTCTCCAACTATTGAAAAACAACCTAGGTATAGGACAACACAAGTTGAAAAAACAATCGAATCAATATTGTAGTGACAAGTAATTTGAAGGGGGGGATTGGGTATTTATGAGGATACAACCATACAAATGGATGTCCCTCGATCAAAAAAAGGAGGACAATAAATTATCACTCAAGTGCTATGGTCCCTATAAGTGTTGCAAAGCACTGACAATGTAGCTTATTAATTGGAGTTGCCTCCTTTACATGTACATTTGGTCTTCCCGTGTTTCTTGTTTAAAGAAGGTAATCAGTTTCAAGATCCCAATTTAGAGTATTTTTCTGAGCTTGATGAAGAGAGAAATATCATACTAGACCCTGAAACAATGATTGAAATACAGATCAAACAAATATGTACCTGAGTAATTATTGAGTACCTCATTAAGTGGAAGAACCTGCCAATAGAAGATGTGACTTGGGAAGATGAATTCTTCGTACAGAAGCATCCATAGTTTATCATCATTAAAAGAAGTGCATGTTTGAAGGGGATGAGCATGTTAATCCCCTAACCATAACCCTCGTTCATTCTCATTACATTAATTATTATTGTGCAAGTTTATTATTATGATTTTATAGCCCTTTGTCTCTTATATATACATCAAGGAAAATTGAAAATCATTTGAATGATAATTTTATCTTGTGCGTTTGATATATTGTGATAGAAGGATGCCCACTCAAAGAGGCTTCACATTCATTCCCTCTTTCACTTTATTTAGGCATGGAAGTATTCATTTTGGTATTTTTTATGATTATTTGGTTGCCTAGTACACAACAATTTTAGTTAGGAAAACTTGGAACCCAATGGAGGAGCCCAGTTGGGAGGGACATGTAATAGGATTCTTTGATAGATAAGACGCATTAACCATATGAACAATAGATACATTCATGACTAAGAAGCCAGAACTAGAAATGGTGTTTTACATATTTAGGCTTCCAAAAAATACATTTCAAATTAACAATTACGTTGGTACCAAGGGGTACCAACTGTTAGAAATAATAGGTGTGTTTGTTTAACCATAGACAATATAGAAATATTGTCACCCAACCATAGGCTGAAGCCACCCTCGGCACCTTAAACTTGACAGAAAATAATTCTGGAAGCAAACCCTAGGCCTAATAGCCAATCAAGGTAGTGTATCACTCTCCAGAGTTAGCATACCAAGCAGAAATTCCAAACCATAACCAAGAAAGAGTCCAAGACTGAAACCGAAAATACAAGTTGCAGTAGTTGTAGATGCAGCTACTCTCCACACTTGCACACAACTGAATTTCTGCAGTTGTGAGTTGTGTGTGTCCAAATGAGCTCTGGCATGTTGTATTTATATTTCTCCTCCTTAGTTGTCTGGGCCGACTTCTCATTCTGGAGGCTAAAAGATCAATATTAAATATTTCCTTTAACCGAATTGTCTTCTAGGGTTATGTCCAATGCTTTAGGGTTTCTTCTTGCTTCCTAGAATATTTTATTCTTGTCAGGGTTACACATGGATGTTAATACCTCCCACAGCTACCATAATATCAACACTCCCTCCTAGCTAGGGAGGTATTGAAGGAAATGGTATTGAGCACAAACAAATCATTCAATCGATAGCATCATCATAGACATATAGGTTATCCCATGATTAGATCACAAGAACCATCATCGCTATCAGTATCATCTGATAGCATCAACTACATCATTTCTCGAAGCCATATTCCATCTGGGTAATCAGGCATAATGTTGAATAATTCACTCACTCCGCAGAGTGATACAAGAACCATTATTCTAATATGGACATATTTCCTAGAAGAATAATTGTTTCAACAGATGTTGGAAGCCACGCCATGGGCTACAAGGACTATTCTTCTAATCCAGACATACGTCTTAGAAGAATAAATTTCCTAGACCATTTTCCGTCTGGATAATGTTTGTCCATTAGCACACTGACTACCCATCTAGCTGATAATCATTTTCAACACTACTAATAGTCTACACATAAATCATAACAATGTCATTCAATAGAACACAATTGTGTATATCCATAGTATTACACAACTACTATCGAGTGGTACACAACCACACGAAGTAGCACACAGATACTTAATCACTGACACGTAGTCACAACCAGTGGAACACATCCACCACAGTAGCATACATCTATTGTCCAAAGACATACAGTCTCCATAAAAATCATATCATCTGATATCAACCTACATAAAAAAAAATATCATGATATAAATTGAGTCATATGGGCCATTCTTCCACTCACATGTGTGATATATGGAAGAGCATCTTCCCTCAAAATGTGAAACATTCTCCATGGGATATATGGACTATTCTTCTCAAGAATAGAAGAATAATTGTCCTTGATTTTTGAGCCTAGACCATTCACCTAACTGGGGCATTCCTCCAGCACTAGTCATATTGCAACCTGGGGAGAATGAGTTTGCCTTAGGGAATGCCTATCCTTGATTGTTGAACCTAAACCATTCACCTAACTGAGCCATTCCTATGGAACTAATCATAGTGAAACATGGATGGAATGAGTTTTTCCTAGGGAATGATTGTCCGAACCATTTCCTAATGGAAATGGTTGTCCTGCACCAACCTCCAGAACGAACCTTTCTTCGAAACTTCTCACAACTATGAACTTCAAAAGAATGATTGCTCGGTGAGGCAGACCATTCTACTTGACCACTACTCATAGTGACTTCCAAGAAGAATGATTGTCCTAGACCATTCCCCCACAATGGCCACAAGGGGAATCGTTGTCTATGTTAAATCAACAATCTATCGAACCATTTTCATTAGGAATATGATTGTCTAATCTGGACCATTTTCCGAACTAGAAAATGCTTGTCTGTCAGAAATCTCAAACCACTTTATGAACTGGAAAGGAATTGCTAGTCCCAGACCATTTTTGAACTGAAAAATGACTGTACATAAATCAATAACACATTAGTGCTCCCTCCCAACCTGGGAGTAATCTCTTCCTTTTTCAATAAGGAAGTTGTCTCCATAAGCCCCAGCTTGTTTCTTAAGTATGCAAACTTTTTCATCTTGGATAGAGGCTTTACCAAAATATCTCTTATCTGCTCATCTATGGAGATATATTGGAAAACCAATTATCTTTTCTGGAGTTCATCACAGAGAATGTAATGTTTGATCTCAATGTACTTCGGTCCATTATGGAACATTGTTTTTCTCTGAAGGCTTTCATATAGCTCTGATCATTACAATATATCATGGTCAAATTCAGCACTTTTGTTTCCTGCTAACTCATGACATTGTGGCAAGGCTCAAACTGAAACATATCCAAGTAGCACTTATTTTTTCATCATGAAATTTTTCCATGGATTAGCAATCCATCATCCCAGACTTCTGAGTAACTATTCTGATACACTATCTCTATCATAGAAAGTTTTCACCACGCTTCTGTTGTATATGAGATACTATGCATCAAGTTGTTTGAATCCATACAAGGTCTTCTTATATCTGCATACATGGGTCTCTTTATAGTATAATCTTTTTTCTCACTTGCTTTATTGGGAAGAACAGTGTTTTACATGCAAATTACAATCCATGGATACTACAAGAGGTATATCTGGAACAAGTTGTTGTCATAGTCTTATCCCTCCTTCTGGAAGAACCTATGAATCTTGTAATGCTTCCATTCATAAGTATTTTTCACACTGTTCTTTATCATAACTTCCATTTCTTTTTTCTGGTTGCTTCTTAGTGAGTTCAAACCAAGTTGGTAGTCTTTTGTGATTCTCGATATAATAACTGGTTGTTCTGGATTTTTCTTTCTTTCTTGGAATGTTCATGTTCTTCCTCATGTTTCTATTTAGCTCTTGGGTCCATGGAGTCTTCTATATATGACATTCCCTTAAGATTACAACTTCTTCCTTTCATCATAGGATCATGGATGTAGATGGACAACCAAGGATACTTTAAGGCTTCTTTTCCAAGAAGACTTCTTCTAAAGTCAAACTGAAGACGTGTTGCTTTTCATGGCTACTACTTTTAATGGGAACATGGATAGAAAATTCATAATCCTCAATGGATCATATTATTTAGGATTATCTCCCTCCTAATCCTTGCTTAATGCATGAATGTGTGCTCTTCTTTTGGAATTTTGTAATCATCTCCCTCCATCTAAGATAGTCCACGCTTCCGTCTACATTCTTATTTCCTTCTGCAATGTGTCACAAGTCTTTTTCTAATTTCCTTTGTTTTGACTTCTTTTGTGTCTCTTCATGTTTGATTCTGATTTCATATTATCTACAAGTTGTTACTTATATAATAGCTTCCATGGGAATTGTTACCAAATATTGTCAACATACTTCATATTTTCATGTGTATTTCTTGACTTGTAGTCATCGTAATAGAAATCCTTATATTCCATGGGTATTGTTCCCCTTGAACATATTTTATTCTAAGAAATAGATATACATGATATGTACATGAACTATGTAAACATGATATATACAAGAGCTTTGAAGAATATTGTTACCTTGACTTAGAAGAAAAAGTCTAGTTTATCTTGCTTAACTTTATTTGAGGGTTCCCTTTCTTCAGCAACGGTTGCTTCATATGTTTTCTTCCTTTTCTTTAACTCATGAAAATGGTTCCTGTAGTGACCATATTTTCGACAGTTGAAGCATTGTATATTTGACATATCCTTTTCTTTATTTGGTTTCTTCCTTGAGCCAAATTTCTTCTTATTCCTGAAATTCTTGAACTTTGATGTGAAAGTTGGATCATTGTATTTCTTTTGGGATTTCTCTTTTGTGTTGATCCTTGATTCTTCTTGTGCACAACAAGTCCAAAGTTCTTCAAATGTGGGATACTCCTTTCTTGTGTTCATGCTTATGGAAAATGCATCCCATGTCTTGGGAAGACCATTGAGTACTATATCTAGCAGTTCCTTCTCTGAAATGATTTCTTCAATACCTTGTAGTTGATCTCTTAACTGAGATATTCTCACAAGGTATGATGTTTTTTTTTGTTTGTTAATTTGTGCGGAACCTGTTGGCAACGCGATTAACCTGTGGCTTGAGAAACCGCGACTCAGGGGCATCTAAGCCGTCAAAATCACCCGGGGATCGCACCCGACCTAAGCCACACCAACCCTTAACATGGTTGGATTTTTTGTCCCCGCAGGTTTCGAACCGGTGACTTTAACATCACGGAGTTGCTTAACAACACACTCCGTCATCGACTGTTCTACACCTCGGGGACCTCACAAGGTATGATGTTATGTTGTCATCATCATTCATTTTCATGTCATGGAGCTCATTCTTCAGACTCATTACTTGTCCAATGTTTCTAACTGATAAGAGGTTAGTTAGGGCATCGTACATATTCTTAGATGAGTCAAGATGAGAGATGTAGGGTATCAAGTGGTATTTTACAAAATCCACTGTGATACTCATGGAATTGATGTCATTGTCCTTGAACTTCTACATAATTGCAATGTTCTGAGGTTCCTTCTCTTTTCCTTCTTCAAACTGTGGTTCCGCGATATCCAACACTTTATTCTTGGCAATGATGAGGTCAATCCTTGTCTTCCATGCTCTAAAGTTAGAAACCCCTTCTAACTTGTTTTTTGTCTTCATAGAGTAAGTCATGACTGCTTTGACTTGGTCAACCTTTGACTTTGACCAAAAAATCAAACTTGACGTCTTAGCTTGATGAGAGTACCAGGAGGTATGATAGGTTGGGGTGCACTAGGATATCCCAAAATTAGGTCAATCTCTTCACTTAAGTTGCCTCAATGAGAGGGTTAGGGCTTCATTGCTGCAGCAAAAACTTCGACTGCAACTGCAATTATAACTGAGAAAATACTCCCTATCTATCTTTCAGTAGTTAGATTGTCCAAAGATAGTGTGGGTCCATAAATTGTTAGAAATAATAGGTGTGCTCGTTTAACCATAGACAATATAGAAATATTGTCACCCAACCATAGGCTGAAGCCACCCCTGAGCACCTTAACCTTGACAAAGAATAATTTTGGAAGCAAACCCTAGGCCTAATAGCCAATCAAGGTAGTGTATCACTCTCCATAGTTAGAATACCAAGCAAAAATTCCAAACCATAACCAAGAGAGATTCCAAGACTGAAACCCAAAATACAAGTTGCAGTAGTTGCAGCTGCAACTACTCTCCAGACTTGCGCACAACTGAATTTCTGCAGTTGTGAGTTGTGTGTGTCCAAATGAGCTCTGGCATCCTGTATTTACACTGCTCCTCCTTATCTGTTTGGGCCGACTTCTCATTCTAGATGCTAAAAGCTCAATATTAAATATTTCCTTTAGCTGACTTGTTTTATACGGTTATGTCCAATGCTTTAGGGTTTCTTCTTACTTCCCGAAATATTATATCCTTGTTAGGGTTACACGTGGAGGTTAATACCTCCAGCAGCTCCCATAATATCAAAACCAACTACTATGATTGTGTTTATTTATTACTTTTTCACATGTTGGTATAATATGAAAATAATAAAATCAATGCCTAGTGGCAATTGGACTATGGTTTCAAGGAAATGAATGTCAAAACTAGTTTGGACAATGAAACATTTATGTTAACCTGGGAAATTTTAGAATCATTCATTTTTGGGTAACAAATTGGATATAGTTCACACATAAGTGTATCAAATACCACCCCCATGTCCCTCAATTAAAAGGGGTGGCAGGTGCAGGGGAGCTCATATTTGACTCTTGAGGATAAAAATAATATAAATACTCATAAGGATTAAGCCATAAAACAAACAATTAAACATAGGTCTTGGCAATTCAAAGACATGACATTAATACCTAAAGACAAATCTCAAAGAATCATAGTGATACGTGATTCCGAAATGGTGATTAAAGGTTTAAGAGGCATCACTCATAATACCAAACCCATCTTACAATTCATATATAAAAGAATAAAACTCGAGGAAAGAAAATCGTGTCATGTGGAATATTTCCACATTCTATGACAACAAAACCAGTTGGACAAGAAAGCCAAATCATTGATAAATGGGGACCTAAAGGATAACGAGGTAATTACCATGTGTGTTATTCCTTAGCAATCTGGAACAAGGGGACTTTGTAACAATTTCCCAACTTATCAAAGAAGAAACAATAAATATGATAAATGAGACAAACAAATATGATAGCATGGGAGATTATGCAAAATTAAAAATATTACCATGTGAGGATAACGAGGTAATTACCATGTGTGTTATTCCTTAGCAATCTGGAACAAAGGGACTTTGTAACAATTTGCCAACTCATCAAAGAAGAAACAATAAATATGATAAATGAGACAAACTCGAGGAAAGAAAATTGTGTCATGTGGAATATTTCCACATTCTATGACAACAAAACCAGTTGGACAAGAAAGCCAAATCATTGATAAATGGGGACCTAAAGGATAACGAGGTAATTACCATGTGTGTTATTCCTTAGCAATATGGAACAAAGGGACTTTGTAACAATTTCCCAACTTATCAAAGAAGAAACAATAAATATGATAAATGAGACAAACAAATATGATAGCATCCTGTATTTACACTACTCCTCCTTATCTGTCTGGGCCGACTTCTCATTCTAGATGCTAAAAGCTCAATATTAAATATTTCCTTTAGCTGACTTGTTTTATAGGGTTATGTCCAATGCTTTAGGGTTTCTTCTTACTTCCCGAAATATTATATCCTTGTTAGGGTTACACGTGGAGGCTAATACCTCCAGCAGCTCCCATAATATCAAAACCAACTACTATGATTGTGTTTATTTCATTACTTTTTCACATGTTGGTATAATATGAAAATAATAAAATCAATGCCTAGTGGCAATTGGACTATGGTTTCAAGGAAATGAATGTCAAAACTAGTATGGACAATGAAATATTTATGTTAACCTGGGAAATTTTAGAATCATTCATTTTTTGGTAACAAATTGGATATAGTTCACACATAAGTGTATCAAATACCACCCCCATATTAAAAGGGGTGGCAGGTGCAGGGGAGCTCATATTTGACCCTGGAGGATAAAAATAATATAAATACTCATAAGGATTAGGCCATAAAACAAACAATCAAACATAGGTCTTGGCAGCATTCAAAGACATGACATTAATACCTAAAGACAAATCTCAAAGAATCATAGGGATACGTGATTCAGAAATGGTGATTAAAGGTCTAAGAGGCATCACTCATAATACCAAACCCATCTTACAATTCATATATAAAAGAATAAAACTCGAGGAAAGAAAATTGTGTCATGTGGAATATTTCCACATTCTATGACAACAAAACCAGTTGGACAAGAAAGCCAAATCATTGATAAATGGGGACCTAAAGGATAACAAGGTAATTACCATGTGTGTTATTCCTTAGCAATATGGAACAAAGGAACTTTGTAACAATTTCCCAACTTATCAAAGAAGAAACAATAAATATGATAAATGAGATAAAAAAATATGCTTCAAATATGATAGCATGGGAGATTATGCAAAATTAAAAATATTACCATGTGAGGATAACTAGGTAATTACCATGTGTGTTATTCCTTAGCAATCTGGAACAAAGGGACTTTGTAACAATTTCCCAACTTATCAAAGAAGAAACAATAAATATGATAAATGAGACAAACAAATATGCTTTTCAAAATATTAGCATGGGAGACAAATTAAAAAACTTATCAAAGAAGAAACAATAAATATGATAAATGAGACAAACAAATATGCTTTTCAGAATATTAGCATGGGAGACAAATTAAAAAACTTATAAAAGAAGAAACAATAAATATGATAAATGAGACAAACAAATATGCTTTTAAGAATATTAGCATGGGAGACAAATTAAAAAACTTATCAAAGAAGAAACAATAAATATGATAAATGAGACAAACAAATATGCTTTTCATAATATTAGACTTATCAAAGAAGAAACAATAAATATGATAAATGAGACAAACAAATATGCTTTTCAGAATATTAGCATGGGAGACAAATTAAAAATATTTTATGACGGGAGTGATGTGTCACCCACCCATTATCTCAACTCATACACATGGCCATGACAACACAACATCAACATCAATAACATGCCTCACGTCACCTCCAAGATCTTCACACTCCATCTAGCACATGATTCATCATGTTCTCACGCAGACATTTAAACCAAAATTTTTGAAGTGTCTCCTCGCATGTGGGACTGGTATTCCACCTGATATCATAATGAGGAAATTAATCAGAAAATTCATTTTGAATGTACCAGAGGATACGAACCAGCAAGCGGTATCATAATTCTATAATTCTAGAAGGTGGTGACGAATAATGCACGAGGCGTTGAGGTTGGAAAATAAAAAGAGAAGTATTTGATGGATTTTAGGTGATTGGGGATCGTTAGTATTATTTGACTCACCCCCCTTCAGCACTCACGAAGTTTTCTAACTCAAGCTCATAACCATTTCAAAATTTTGCACAAAGGTCACGCAGTATGTGATTAAAACACTTGCAAATTGGCAACTATGAAGATCAAACTAGAGCATCGACAACAGGAAATCATAGTTCTTCATGAATCCCAATAATAGCTCCAGCAAGCCATACATATGAGAGAGGAACGACAAGACAAAGAAATGGAAATTGTACTTAGGAGATTCAATCGAAAATCAGAGCGAATTCGCTTATAGGAAGGAGAAAAATCAAGGGCACCGGACAACAATTCAAGGTTAGATGGAAATCATCCCTTCAGAAGGCTCATAGGCATCCTGTGCAGTAGAGAAACCTCAGCAGCAGCCATATGCATTCGAAATCCAGAATGACACCCAAGCTCATGTGGACATGGAACTAAAACTTAATTAGCTAGGTTTCAAATATTTATATATGTATTTTTCTCTGATCATAGGAATCTATCTTCATGTAAAAGTTTTTTGGAAAACTTCAGTTCTTTGAGGAATTTTATCTCCTCCTTTTTTGGATGATAAGTCCTAAACTAAAGAATTTGTACTCTCTAGTTGGTTTTAGCATTGCTGCAGCCATCTTTTATATATAAATCAATTAGTCACTCTTGTTAAAAAAGAAATAATTTGGATATAGTTGAATGGCATGGAAACCACAACATACTACAATATAACTTGAGCCTAGGGTATGATTGATTCCATGTCAAAAATTAATTGTATTTGTTACTCTTGGTGGAACAAAGAAATTTATGTTAGAACCATTGTCTAGGGATTCAGTGTGGGAACACCCAAGTTTTACTATTAGCCAAGAGAATGGATTATGGGACAATTATTTGTAAAGTAGTTTTAGGGGTGTCTATGAAAATCCCCAAGCCCTAGTTGAGTAATGTCCTTATGATTTCAATCAAATAAGTATATTGTTGAATTTAATTGTTGCATAAATAAATTTCAAACCATTGCATTAATCACATAATAGCTAGAAATCAAATAGCGAAAGAATAAAATCAATTACACACATACACAGGTAATTACTCCTTCAAATCTAGTTTTGCATTACTTTGAAAAACTTACAAGGAAACATCCATGATATTCCCAAAAACAAACTACACAAATATCAAAAAGCACCTCAAACTAAGTGGAACAACTTTTTGGGAGAGTACGACCTATTGTATGGCCTATCCATATGGTTCTATTAGTATGAATGTATGAATCCATATAGTATTGTTTATACGACTATACAAAATTGTTCCATACATTGTATGGAACTGTATGGGACAACGTGTTTCCAGAAACATCTCTATACTGGTTGTTTGTTCTCTCTCCCTCTCTATTGCTCAACTTGCTCAAGTATTTGTGTGTGTTTAAACTTTCTATCTTGATCTGTGTTTATATTTTTAGCTTAGACGAAAACCCTAAGCTATTTTTTATATTACTTCCATTCTAAGTCATGCATGCATGAAATACACTTTTTAAACTCAACTGCCAAAAATAAGACTTTCACTTTTTAACTAAAGTGAATTACAAAATAGAATTTACTTTTCGAAAATAGAGTTACTTTTTCAAAATACCTCGAACTACTTCTCACGTGTTCACACAGAAAATGCACTAAAGTTCATGTCCGACCTATAATTCTCAACACTACCTCTTAGCAAGGAAGGAATTATGCGTCAACACAACTATGACTTAGAATGCCTCAAACTTCCCTTTTGCCAAGGTCTTGGTCAGAATATCAGCTACCTATTGATCTGTGGAACTCTGTTGGAGCTTCAGTGCTCCCTTCTTAACCATGTCTCATATGAAGTGATATATGATCTCTATATTCTTGGACATTTCATGAAACATCGGATTTCAGAGAGTTTGATTCTACTCTTATTATCACAGTAAATGATCGTGGGATCCAACTCCTAATAAAACAATCCTTAAAGTAAATTGTGAAGCCAAAAGACCTCAGAACTAGTCATACTAGCAGCCATGTATTCTACTTTTGTTGAGCTAAGTGTCACAGAAGTCTACTTCATGTTGAACCATGATATCATCATTGATCCCAAATAGCTAAATCAACACCCTGAGGTGCTCTTCTTCTTTATTACATTGTCTTCCCAATATGAGGTTGTATACCCCTTCAACTTCACTTCACCATCTCTAATATATCTTAAACCATACACCATTTTTCCCTTCAAATACTGGAGCACATGTTTTGTTGCCACCCAATTCTCCTACATTGGCTTCACCATGAACTGAATCAAGGTGTTCATTGCAAAACATATATTTAGCCCAGTGTTGATTAAATACATCAAAGAACCTATTAGCCTCTTGTACAACAAGATATCTTCCAACTTTGAATATGAAGTTGTCGCCTTCTTCAAATTAGTGATCATGGGTTTGACCATAGGTTTGCAGTCATCCATCTAAAACTTCTTTAGTATCTAAACTTCATACTTACTCTACACAAGGAAAATTTCGCCTTGCAAAAACCCTTGAACTCCTTGGAGGTATACTTTCCCCCATTGTCTAATCTCAAGACTTTGATCTTCTTCCCTATCTGGTTTTCAACTAGAGCTTCGATCTCCTAAAACCCGCTAAATAACTCATCTTTGGTAATTAAGAAGTAGATCCAAGTCTAGAGAGATAAATCATCAAATAAAGGAAACATAATACATGCCTCTTCTTGTTGACGCTAATGACATCGATCCAGAAACATCAAAATGTATTGGATCTAGAATCCCCTTAGACCTATGCTTGATGCTTGGAAAAGAAGCCTTGGCATGCTTGCCAAGAGGGTACCCTCTACATACACCATCCTGCTCAATACTGAACTCTAAAATACGTATGACTATCTCCCTCATAATATCCAATTCACTATGATGGAAGTGCCCCCTCCTCTTGTGCCACAACTCGCACAAGTTGACATTGTTATGCACCAAGACTCAAACAAGTTCACTAATTCGAATTATTTTGAGAACTACATGAAGACGGAAATATAACAAGGATATACATAGAGATATTTCAAGGAAAAAAGTAATACAGTAAAACATTAAAACTTTGATTCTATTAATGATTGTCTAGAATACAAAAGACTGTAAAATGCAAAGCACACAAGCTATATAGAATGGTGGTAGCTTATCTCTGAAGATAGATGTTTATGTTATGTTCATTCGCAAGAAACTCATTACAATGAGGCTCCAAAGGTATTTGTTAACATAAAGAATAAGATAGAAATCCCTAAACATACAAAACCCTAACCTCGGAAAATGAAATGCCAAAAGGTTTGTGGGCCCCAATGGGGGTAGTTGATACGTGGATTGGTTGTCCTGAGAGTGGTTGTCTTTCTCTGTCCCATTTTTTATGGCTTGGGGATGCCTTTTCCCTGCTTTGATAGTGAGGAGTTTTCAGATCCAAACTCTCGCCTCTTCTGCTTAAATTTATGCTTGATCTTGACAACATATCTATAAGTCACACCTAATGATGCGGTGTCCAGAAAATCCATTTATGTTTGAATGTATCTATGCATACAGTTGTGGAATTTTAGCACCAGATGTCATTCATAGTCTTTGATACCCAATTTGTTGTGCAGGGTGTGGAAAATATTAGTGAAATCTGGTATTGTCTGGTCCCTTTCCTGATGCAGTGTGGTCCATCTTATGTACTTGTCCTCGTAGCTACCAACATAATAGTATTGTTCTTTAATAGCATCCCTGAAGGAATCCCATGTGGGAGAAAACGCAAATATTGCAGATTCCTCTATGTCCCTTTTCTCAGAGTAAGTATCCCACCAGTCTTTAACATGGGGGATGACCTTCAGAAGTGCAAAAGTAATATTTTCCATATCGAAATAATTGTGGACCAAAAAACACCCTTCGAGCAGATTCAACCATTTACCTACATCCTTCGCATCTATCAGTCTTTCAAATAATGTAATATCAAAATTTACTTGTACCTTGAAGGGGTTTGCATGGCCACTTGATGAATATGTGTCTCATGTAGGAAACCGTCGAAGGATCTGTGCAAAGTTTTCCATCATTTCGTTCCTTTGTCGCGCAAGGGCTTCCTCAAGTAACGTTTTGAAAGGATCTCCTACTCTATCATCTTTCTTCCCATCCCCCATGGGTTGTAGTCAGGCTCGGCGTGGCCGATCTTACAAAGGCTCAACTGGTTTGAGTCCCAACTTCTTGTACCTAGATCTCATGCACGAAGAAAAATAAATGAAGAGCAGACTGCTCTGATACCACTGATCCGGATTTATGAGCGGAATGAAAAGAATAGAAGACTAAACACAATAACACAGAGATATTGAGAACAAAAATAGATATCCAGTGAACAATAACTTCTATTGAATAAATAAATTAGGCTGAAATTGTAAAACTACAGAACTGAAAACAACTTTCTCGAATGGTGGTAGTTATCTCTGAGAATAGATTTCACTCCTACGCGCAACCTTCTGAGTAGAATGATTACAATGAGACTCTAGAGGCCTTTATAACATTATTGTTGAATTCCAAAACCCTATACATCAAAAAAACTAACTCTAGGAGATGAAACGCCAAAAGTTATGTGGGCCTCAATGGGTAATTTGGTACCTCAACCTCCTGGGGTCGTAAATTTTGCATACGACCTTTGTTTTAGGTGCATGATAGCCTGTTGGAAAGGTATTTTCAAGAACTACAAATTATACCTTTAAACTCTGACTCCATCTATATGTTGACTGTGGAAAGACAAAAAAACATTGTCTAGGGCCCCAAAACAGACCTGTAAGTACAGAAATATGTACTGACATGAAAACATCCACAATAATCTAGTTGCATTAGGTGGGAGGATACCAATATCCACCTGGAATATTTGTAGGGATTCAGAAAGTCTCAAAAGTGTAAAACCCATAATTACAAACAATTACAGAAGAACGTGTTGAACTAAAAACTATCAAGAGGAGCCAGTTGGAATAGGTGGGTGACCACCAATATCCACCTGGATCAGTCCTCCCCCTTTAGGAAGCAATGGTCTCCATTGTGTTGAGTGTCCCCATGATGCAAGAGCATTGCCAACAAACCAAGACATCAAAGTGGATGACAGCTGGAACCGCACCAGTGCACTTTTTGAGAATGTTTTGAATTTGAAAAGATAAAACATTAATGTAATATCTGGGAAGATATTTTTTCTTTTATGGTTTGGATATTGTAATGCAGATCTTGAGCGGTTTCTATCATCTGTTTATTGGAGGCAATTAATGTAATAAATGTAAAGTAGTTGTAGATATTTTAATTCAATTAGATAGTTAGATTTGTAGGAGGGAAAATTCTAGAAAGCTCCCTCATATGTATTGTATTGTAATATTATTCTCTATGTAAGAGCTGTAGAGCAAGAGAATAGGAGAGGATAGCAGAAGATATATTGTAGAAGATTGTATAAGCAAATAGCTAATGCTATAGAACCCATGTACATATGCACTTGGATTAATATAAGAAATATTGATCCAACTTCATGGTGTTTATGAATTCTGTTTACATCTATTGAATGGTATGTTTACAGTTTGCTTATATGCTTTGTTATGCATTTGTTTCAATGTTGTGTGTATGTATGATTTCGTGTTGAATGCATGAAGTCTTTAAAAGGGAGAGTATGAGTTTCAATTGTTTCACGTCCTCATAATTCCTGCAAGGAGTGAAATGAAGATCTGCAAGGAGTGTGTTGGCAAGATTATGAGTTGTAGCTCAGGAAAGCTCAGGAGAGATATTGTTGTTCTCATACCATGAGAAGTGAGAGTATAGCATAGAGTCGTGCAAGGTGTGTGCAGGCTATTTGACGTCTTAGATGTTTCCAACCCAATGAGTGGTTGAATAGATATTGTCACAAGGAGTTCATAGAACTGAGAAGTTCAAATAATCATAGATTATCGTGAAGCCGCAAGGAGTGTCGAAAGGATTCCTTAGAATCCTTGAGTTTGCAGCAAGAACCAAGCTCAGGAAGGATAGAGGTTTCGAAGAGTTAAAAGGAAAATGAGGGCTGAACTCACCTCACAGAAATCAAGCTCAGAAGGAGGCACCAAGTTATTTGGCCAGGAGTATCGAGAACTCGAACAGACGGTTGAAATTCTCAGAAAGAGAACTACCAATTCGTCATGGACCGTTGGATCCGGTGGACCAGTGAAGAATTTAAGTATGAGTGTCTTTCAACACTCACAATATCGGGAGGAAAAGTCACCGTTAGATCTGGATCAATGGGAGTCGTTGATCTTGTGATTTCAGATTTCTTCATTTCGGGAGTTGGAGTGTGGAGAAGGTCGTGACTTGGAGGTCTTGAATTATGAAATCCTGATACGCGAAATTTCGATACAATTTGGACCGTCATATCGTGGGAAGCTTAGGGTCGTCTATCTGAGGAGAAGAAGTCATGATTTCAGACTTCGGGAAAGGGAGAAAAGGTTGCATCGTGAACTCACGAGTCAAGAAATCCTGACACACTCAGAGGTGGACCCCAGGACATGACTAAGGTCATATGGTTGAGGCATAAGGGAGGAGTTGAGGACCCGTTATCCCATTTCAGGGTTTTTGGGATTGAAGTAGTTAGAGGGACTCACAACAGTAATCACGAAGTCACAAAACCTGAAACACCTTTTCGGGTGAAGACCGTGGTCACACTAGTTGGTCACGTGGAGTGGACGTTCACGCCTTGTGCCTATTTTCATAGGCATAAACCCTAGAAGGAACTATGGTTATATGTGTGAAGTTTCCTGTGGGAGCTAAAGAGCCATTCTGGCTCAAGGGAATAGAATGATCCAAGACCGGGAAGTCACATAGAGCCTGCTGAGGTAGGGGTGCTACGTCAAATGTAACAGAGCTTACAGTCATTATTTTTTGTAAGTAAGGGAGACAGGAAGCAAGTTGTGATTTGAATTTTGCGTGGAACAGATTTAAACAATGTTGCCCAAAAGACATCAAGAGAGACCAATGCCCGATCCAGGTGTGGAAAGGGAAATGAGAGAACTTTGTGCTCTATTAGATGCTATGGAGACAACACAGAGACGAACAACTGATACTGGAGATATTAGTGAGGCCTAAATCGAAAATGAGGCTGGAGCCAAAGAAGAAGTTGTAGTTGAAGATGTTGTAGAGGAATGTCTATTCAAAGTTGTTGCAAGAATAGGAGCTAGAGAAAAAAATGGACATCTCGATGTATGACAGCAACTTAGACGTTGAGGATCTGATAGATTGGTTTAGAACTTTGGATAAATTCTTTGAATATGAGGATATTGAAGAAGATAATAAAGTTAAACATGTTGTCACTAGACTGAAAGGGCATGTAGAACTGTGGTGGTGTAGTGTCCCCAAGGCCGAGCCCTGTTGTAAATCATGTTTTGAAAGGAATTGCAATTATGTTTTATAGGTTGGTGAGCCAAGTTTTTATAAGCTGGTGGCTTATGTGTTTGTTAGGCTAGGGAGCCTAAGTGTGGAAGGCCAGGAGCCTGCTGTGGTATATGTAATCATGCAGAACAATTAATAAAAAATGGTAAACACCGCCAGGTACAGACCAACCACGATGAATGAGTGAAGGGGGACTGAGCTTCCACAGAGAAGGCAAGGGATTAGGGGCTGGAAGGTGGGAAAAGGGGATAAGTGTTAAGCCTAGGGGGCTTCAGTCTTGGGAATAATATTTTAATATTATTCCAAAAAGGCATGAGAATTTTATATTTTTTATCCTAAGTTCCTGGCAAGGGGAAAACGTGCAAAGCGGATGCATGCTGATGAATGCATGCAGTTCCAAGGGTGACAAGTGTCAACCCTGGTGCATGTGAATAAAATGGCCAATATGATCCGTGAGAGGGGGTTCTCTTCCATTCTACCCGATCTTCCGAACCGTGCATCCCATCCGACCTCTGCAAAAAGACTGGGTGCAATTCTGAAACCAGAAAAAAAATAATCTGTGTTGATTTTGGGGATAGCCTGTGTGTTGATTCTGAAAAGCTGAAACATCCACTGTCTGATCATCGAGCCTATGCGTGGAGCCTTTTCCGAAGCCATATCCATGAGACCATCCGCCATTGTTGAACCGGTTGGAAAGACGTGTCTGTTTTCCCCGTTGGTTGTGTGGCCACGCAGTGTTGGACTGCGTGGGGGCTTGTTGACTAGCTGTACAACACTCTCTCCAGGTGAGAGAGGTGATTGAGGTTGGAAGAACATTTTTTTGGCCTGTGATTGATTCTCTCCAAGTGAGAGAGTGCGCAGAGGAAGGAGAGAACTCCTGGAAGGAACCCTGTAGTTGCCCCAGAGATTGGAAACTTCCGGTCCAGTCTGTTGCTGTAACCCAAGGCAAGGGAGGTTAGCAGTCAAAGGACTATCTAGGTGACAGAGAAGGTGTATACTCCTGGGGTGGAACAGGCATGTGGGGAAGGAGAGTCTGGGGCAGTGAGCATGAGTGGTTCCTGGGAGAGAATTCCTTCCTTGTGATTGTGTGTATTCCCTGTAACTTCAGCCTAGCCTAGGATTCCCTGCCTTGGGGGTGGAGCTTAGTCCCAGCTCAGGGGTGACCCACTACTGAGCTGATGAGCAGTGTGGTCTAAGGTTGGGAGGTTTGTGGAAGGCCTGCACTTGGTTGGTGGAACTACCACTGTTCAAAGATAAGTACCAGATGATGCTTTAATTATGTTTCTGTATCTCTGTGTATTATAATCATCATGTATTCTGTTGTGCATATCAATTTAATGTTAATGTTATTGATTGTTATTATAGCAGTAAATAATATGTTTACT
>JASDQU010097787.1:25827-36915 GCA_032191745.1 Picea mariana | reverse complement strand
TAAACAATTATGCTCGTTTTAGACTCATTACAAAACACTCAATGATGATCACAATAATTCATGGAAGTAAGCAATAGAGTATTCAACATCAATCAAACACATGAAATACACAGAGATAGATATTCCTGAGGAAACCCATCAAGGGAGAAAACCTCTTCTTCTTGGAATTATAGGTAGTCTTTTATGTTCTATACATTATCTTTCTTATGAGCTCCAACTCCTTTTGAGGCTACCACCTCTATTTTACAAGCTGCAAATTGCTAAGAGCACCAACTCTCTGGTTTCTCTAGAACCCACTAGAAGGAATCACCAACTCCCTGAGTGTTCCAGCACCAACTAGATGGAAGCATCAACTTCCAATCACATGGGCACCAACATGTCTAACAGAGAACAATAGTTCTCCCTTGCACCACCCTACCACCCTGGTTTTTATGGCTACAACCAGATGGAAGATACAACTCTATGTTTTTAAGAACCCACTTGAAACTCTGAGGACAATAGTCCTCCCTAGCACCTCCCTACCACCCTGAGATATAAATATTTGTTACTAAAATTTATTACAGTGATACAGTATTTATCAATGACTTTCTAGTCTCATCACTGTTCTGCTACATTGCTCTGCTCATCCTGCATCAGTGTCTTCCTCCTCACATCTTCTTTAGATTTTTTTTCTTCTTCTCTGTCACTCCATGCACACCTTGGATTTCTCTTCCTCTCTCAAATAGACATTTCTGGTTTATGTCTCTCTTTTATGTTTTATGTTGTGTGCACCATTGCCATTCTCTACTCTACAGCTCTTCTGTGCGCTTCAGCTCCTGCGCACCACTGCTTCTACCCGCATGAATAACTATCAAAAGAAGAAACCATTATGTGTATATTTATCATGCCAAGTCCTCTTCCAGATCATACACACAGCTCTTCATCCTCTCTAGAGATTATACTGAGTCTGTTCATCATTAGTGGGTGTTATCCAGAGATTCTTTGGCTTCTCTGGAAGTTACAGTCTTCGACACTTTTCCATCTGTCAATTGTCTCTATAATGAATCTTCATTCCACTGGCAGTTACCTCGAGACTCTTCAGCTACTCTGGCAATCACCCTGAAGCTCTTCAAATTCTTTGGCAGATGCAATCACTCTATTTCTAGAAGTTACAATCAGTTTGTTCTGGCAGTTACAGAGAGAACCTGTGCGCTCATCCCTTTGGCACCTTTTCCCTTCCTAAGAAAAATTTCACAGCAGGCACTAGCTTTTCTTTCTAATCCCCTTGCTTCATGTGACCATCGGCGGTGACCAAATGCCTATTCAAAAGGTGTTTCCTGATCTCCTGAACTCCAAAGTGGAGCTTAGCGACGTGTTATATCCTCCCTAGATATGACCTTGGGTGATGAACTCATGTGACCACGTGATTGTGGGCGTGTCCAAAGGTGGTGTAGAACAAAATTGATTTTTTTCCCGCAATTTACCTCGAGCTACCACATACCCTTTCTCCAAAACCATGGTTTCAATTGCGGTCCACTCACGAAAAATTAAAACACAAGCATGTTCTGGCCCCGCAATGCGACGAGACCGTCAATCTCATGATTCTGATGATGCTCCTTCAATCAACGGCTCTGATCTATCTTCCTTTCCTACCTTCTTTCCTCCATCCATGTGTGATCCTTAGTCTTAACGACCAGGTGACATGTGGCCCTACAAACCAACGGACGAGATCGATTTCACCTTTCAGGCTTCAGAAACCTTGATTCTCAAACTCCACTTGCTCCCAGATCATTTCACCTGAAGTCCACGATCTAACGATGTGTGGTATTCTCGAATCAACGGTCACAATCACTTCGGGTATTCAATGTTCGAAAATCTCAACTTTCCAACCTTTCAATCTTCCTTTTATTTTTCCCAGAGCTAACTATCCACTGATGCATGTCCCTTTCGGATCAATGGTCATGATCCTTTTGCATCTCCGGACTTTAGGATTCTCAAGCCTCAACTGGAAATACTTGAAGTGAGATTTCTTTGAAATCTCATATCAGCTGACACGTACTCCCTTTGGTGATCAACGGTCACAATTTGTCTTCAGAAAATTTCACGTTCTCCCCATCCACAAACTTCCAAAGCTGTGGATCTCGCGCCACCTCTCCTCCTCGACGATGGATGGTTGTCAAAACTTTTCCCTTCAAAACTTCGGGATTTCAACTTTTCAAACTTACACTATCCTTCCACTTCACTATGATCAATGGTTGAGAATACACTCGAGGTGATCTTTCAGATCGGACGACTCATGTCCTTGCGGACATGGTCTGCCACACACCCTTGCTGACGTGGTCTGCCACACATCCTTGCTGATGTGGTCTACCACATATCCTTGCTGACATGGTTTGTTGACGTGGTTTGTTGACATGATCTCCCATATGTCCTTTGTTGACACATGTCCTTGCGGACGAGGTTTACTGACATAATCTATTGACATAGATCTCCCTAATCTAATGGTCATCGTATGTTCTCCTAATCCAATGGTCCTTATTCATTTCAAATTTTTGGCTCTCCTGGCTTCGAGTTTTTCAAATCTCAAACTGAAAAATCTGAAGTGATATTTTTCTGGAGCTTAACCTCCTCGCATATTTATACCCGAACTAAATGTTGTTCGTCAATCATGATCTTGGATCGATGGCTCATTTTGTCTGTGATGCATCTCTTCTAGCTTATCCTGTCCTTCCACTTAGAATGATCCAACGGCTGACAAAAATTCACATAAATGAGATCTCGGATCTTTTACCTCACTTATCCTATACTTTCACTTTAAAATGATCCGACGGTTGTGAAGATTCTCGAAGAAGATCAACGATCAAGGATGGTTGCGGAACCACAACTTGTGAGTGATTTAACTCGTCACCAAAACTCCACAATTTGAAGTTGTGCATTGTTGGTGAGTCAACCACAATCATTGATCTTCGAGGCTATAAGATCTGACGGTCCTGACTAATTGCGGGATTGGAACTAGTGCGATATCTAATTCTCCTTCTGATCTCCACAATCTATCCCTGTCGTTGATCTGGCGATTGCACATCCGACGATCACAACTCAATCTGACTTAATATGATCACTTATTGGATCAACCACAGTCATCGATATCTAAGTCTATGAGATTTTATGATTTAGGCCAATTGTGGGATTAGAACTAGCAAGATGTTTAATTCTTCTTTCGCTCCCCGAAATTCATCCATGTCATTGATCTGGCTTGTAGATCCGACGGTCACAATCCTCTAATGGTCCTCAATCCCATGGTCACTCATATGATCGATGTCCATTATATGAGACGATCAACACCATCAATTTCTTGATCGGACGGATGTTGAGGCTTCTCACCTTGAGCTTATGATCTCTCTAACTTAGAAGTTTTTCTGAGTGTTCAAGGGTCTCGACCTTTGCTCCTTCTGTGAATCCTGATGAATTTGGGTCTCGTCTGTGCATCTGAAAAATGCTATCTCTCATAATCTTTGGAAATGAAGTTAACCTCGGCCCTAGCGTACACTTGCTCTCTACATGCAACTCTACATTATTCCTCCTGAGCTTGATTCCTTCTCCAAACTCATGGATTCAAAGGAATCCTGAGCACGCTCCTTGTTGCCTTCATGATAACCTATGGCTATCTAGAAACTCCAACTCTCTGCCCTATGCTTGTCCTCCTCAACTTATTATTTTCCTATTTTCCATCGTTGATGTTGTTCTTGTCATCAATGACAAGCACACTTTGCCTGTAAACATGCCAACAACATTTACAAAACCAATCAACCCCTAAGGATTTCGTTCTAGCAAGGCTCGTCTTCAAAATTCAAAGAGAAGTGAAGGGTTTGTAATTGATAGAGATCTTCCATGTCTTACGAGCACACAATAGTAAAGAATATAAATTAGTGAATGAGAATATATTTTAGATGTTGAAACTATAAGAAACAAAGGGGGAATTATTTATACTTCCCATATCTTATAAAATTTAAGTTATTATTCATAGCTAAGGATCAAATTTCATTGAGTAATGAAGAATGCATGTCGATACAAGTGGTGGGTTACACTCATGTTGAAGAGACGGGTATTTACAACCAATAGTCCTCTAGTGCCCTCATTCATTCTTCATGTAATGGTGATTCAAGCTAATAAACTGCATGAAATATTTTGGCATATGTAGGTGGGATTATTCAAGTTCATTATTTGTATCTCTTCTTTGGAATGTTCTTGGGACATAGGCAATTGTGGATTTAGGGGACTAAAACCTCTTTATTTATGAATACTTCTATAGGATTACAATGACTACGCTAAAGGGGTATCACTTTCAAGATTGTGGTCTAATATTTTGGGGTTGTTTCTTGTCTCGAGCCTAGTTCGATGCATTTTCAAGTTTAGACTATGGAAAATATTGGGGGAACTGGAAAATGGCTAATCATAATCACTCTAGATGTTGTTCCTTGTGTGAATCCTTGGAATTGCATCAATATCAAAGGTGAAATGAACATATTCTTTCCAAAAATTAGGTAATGCTACCTCAATTGAACAACATAATTGTTAACCAAAGTGAAGCTCATAAATCAAAGTATACATAATTAGAGATTGCAACTAGTCAAAATAGAAAATTGAAAAGCTTGAAGTTGAATGTGGCATGCTCTTCCAATTGGTTATAAGTCTCAATAGGAGTTCCACATATTTAGTTTATCATTTGAAAATATCAATTCACTAGTAAATTTGGGTCATTTTCCGATGGTCCTTTCGACGTAATTCTGACATGAAGTTGTTAGACTTACGTTGAAAGGGCCCTCCAAACGTTTTTTTGGTACCGTCTCACTTCCAATGCATATGATCATTTCTCACGTCCAACATTTCTTACGAACATGTGTCGTCCAAGGTTCAATTTTATAGTGACGCAAATCGTCATCTCACTTCCAACATATATTTACATGTCCTCTTACCTTCGATGACAACGTATGGTTTATGTGTCATCAACAGTATGACAGAAGTTGTCGTTTCAACAGAGATGACCTAAACTATTATGACAACACCATAAAAATTTTTAGACCTTAAACTACGACTGAAGACGTCATTGTAATGAAAATACCAAAAACAATTCATCGACTAATTTTCCATATCGGCGACGTTTTGGATTGTCAAAAGGGTGTCGGCATTCAAACCCCAGAAGTGTTTATTGCATTGTGAGTGAGACGAAAGGGTCATCAGAATACATACACACTGTAAGTATTTTTAAATATATATATAAATGTGTATTCCTTGCCACTGAATCCAATTAATATTGCATGATGCTTATCCTCTCAACTTTGTTGAATTAAAGTTGAGAGGATAAGCATCGTGTTTATTCTCTATTACATCATAAGGGAGGATAAGAATGATTATTATCCTCCCTTGTGATTGTCACCTAACCTTAACATCTCAAGCCTTTGAGCAGGGTATTACTTTTCTGTGTCAGCTCATTGCTCTTCCTTGAACAGGTTGGGGCCAACAAAGTTGTATAAAGTGTGCTAGTTGCTTTATCTCGACCTGGTTGTACTCAACAAGGGTATTTTGCTTAGTAGTGAGTTGAATCTCTGTGTCAGATCACTTCTCCACCTTTTGGGTCAGATTAGATGAGAATGTTTACTATTGGGTGGCGAATTCATCCCTTGTCAATATGTTATGAGACATGAAGAAGATAAGTATTGAGGATACATGTTCCCTCTTGTAATCATGTTAATAAAGGTTTTTTATAAAAGTATTTCTTCATCATTAACCTACATGCCTTAATTTGTATGGATTTATTTATCAATCTCTTGTTGTTAGATTCAGTTTGAGATACATCTTCTGCATACACCACATTTTGTTTAATAGAGTCATGTTTCAAGCCACACTAGCATGGCTTATCAATAAGACGAAAGAGTCAATATGTGAGGTATGGTAATGTATGATGGTTTAAACTACAAATTCTCATTGTTTTCTTTCATATGGGTGCATGCTTTCATTGTAGAAGTAGATTGTAAATGTGCAGTTTACTATCCGCTCTTGAAGCATGCAATGATAATAAATGTTTGAGAGCATTGGTCGTGGTACAGGATTATGTCATATTCATCACCAAGCTGCCCAGAACAACCAAGAAACATGATTCCATCATGGTGGTGGTGGATAAGCTTACTAAAGCTACCCACTTTATTCCAGTAAATCTCACTCACAACACAACCAACATTGTTGATATTTATGAGAGAAATTGCTTGACTACATGGTATACCCAATACAATTGTGTTTGAAATAGATCCAAAATTTACATCAAATTTTTGGAAAGGATTATTCAAAGGATTTAGGATCAATATGAAATTTAGCACAACCTATCATCCGAAGTCAGATGGGAAAACAAAGAGGGTGAATCAAGTGATTGAAGATATGTTGAGAATGTATGTGATGGATAAACCATCCAAATAGGAAGATTATTTACATTTGGTGGAGTTTTCTTATAATAATGGGTATCAAGCATCTCTAAAGATGATCCCATTTGAAGCACTTTATGGTAGAAAGTGCAACACACCCGTGAGCTAGGAGAACCCAGTAGACAGAGCAGTGGTTGGACCAGAATTACTCAGGGACATGGAAGAGAAGATGGTGAGAATAAAATAGAATTTAAAGGTTTCCCAGGACATAAAGAAAATTTATGTTGATAAGGGTATAAATCACAAGGAATTTAAAGTGGGTGACCATGTTTTCTTGAAAGTAAAATCCAAAAGAAATTCCCTAAAGTTGGGAAATTTTTCAAAGTTGGTAGTTCGTTATTGTGGGTCACTTGAAATCCTGGAGAGGATTGGTCCTATAGCATATATGATTTCCTTACCTACATCAATGTGTATTCATAACGTGTTCCATGTATCATTGCTTAAAATGTATGTACCCAATGCTAATCATGTCATTGATTGGAATGTGATTTAGGTGGAGAAAAAAGGCAACTTTCAAGTACATCCAGTGTGTATATTGGACGAAAAGATCAAGCAACTCCATAAGAGTCGTAGGGCTAGTGAAGGTCCAATGGACATGGTATGGTCCTGAAGATGCAACTTGGGAGCATGAGGATTCTATGTGGGTAGAATACCCGCATCTTTTTTAAGACTTTTGAAGTTTGATTGTATATGTGTATATACTTCACTGAGGATAGTGCATAAATAAGGGGGAAGGGAATGTAATACCCCTAGGATAAACCTCAATGGTAAATATAATGTAATTGTACACATAGGCTGGTGAGCCAAGATATTTTGGGCTAGAGTGTCTTAGTGTATATTTATTTTCAGGCCATAGTACCTGTGTGGTTATTAGGCTAGAGAGCCAGATTAATGAAAACACACACCAATATTAATGAAAACACGTCATTGATGTAGACCAACCATGTAAAAGAGTATGGGGGAATAAACTCCACTAGATAGGGAAAGGGGGGCTTAATCCCAAAGCAATATTGTATTAATATTCCTTGAATTATAAAGTGTAGACATTTGTTTTATCTTAAGTTCTAAGGATGGGGACAAGTGGGGGTCAAGTGGGCCCAAGGTATTTCCCAACATGAAAAGTGTCAAGTTGGGAACATGCATACATATAGTTTGGACTTAGTTCATTTTTCTATTCATTCTATCATCATTCCTTCACTCACTCAGTTGTGATCCATACCCTACTGTTATTGTTACCTATACCTGTACTTGTACCTATATTGATACATGTACCTTTACCTATACCCTGGTTAGATTTGGAGCTGGACTGAAGAAGAGGGTTTTCAAACCCGTAGGACATTGAAGAGGCGGGTTGTCAGACCCATGATCATTATCTCTAGATGAGTGAATTGTTGGGAATTGATTTCCCATGGTGTCAAACTATAGCTACAGGGCTCTGAGACTTCATGTCTGACCTATTGTTGAAGCCCTGGAAAAGAAATGGGGCATCTGAAGGACTGTTGAATAGAGAAGGGGCACACTTCCTAGGGTGGGGAAAGCATGTGGGGAATGAGGGACTGTAGGATGTTAGTTTGAGTTGGCACCTATGATTGAGTTTTATGTTGTCTGAGATACCTTAGCCTAGTTAGGAATCATTTACCTAGGTGGAGTTTAGCCTTATCTCGAGGGTGAACCACTGCTGAGAGTTATGAGTAATGTGGTCTAGAGTTGGGGGGAACATGGAAGGTCTGCACGCAGTTGGTTATATTTTTATCAAAGATAAGTGTTAATTGTGTGTTAATTCATGTGTCATGTTAATATTTGTGCAATCATTTTCATGGGTTTTTTCTGTGTAAGTTGCATGTATATTTATGTTATTATTTTGTATGAATCTGTGCATTTGTAGAGTATTTTTATGAATTAAATTAGTATCAGATTTTGGAATTTTAAGTGGCATAGCCCAGTAGGTGGTTGGGGATGCTACATGGATCCATATAGATATTTATGGCCCTACTAGTACACAATCACCACGAGGTGAAAAAATTTCATATTATTGATTCATGACTATACCAGGATGACTTGAGTTGGATTATTAAAGCATAAATTTGAGGCTTTTGATAGGTCAAAAATTAAATGGACTTAAAAATCAAGTGCATAAGGTCAAATAGAGGAGGATAATTCACATCTGATGAATTCAACAGTTATTTTGAAAAACATGGGATCAAGAGACAATTTTCCATTGCAAGAATCCCTTAGTAGAATGGAGTTGTATAAAGGAAGAATAGAACGGTTCAAGAAATGGCCAGGGCCATGCTTTATGAATCAAAGGTACCCAACACCTTTTGGGGAGAAATCGTTCAAATTGTTTTCAACATTCTCAATAAATCTCACATAAGAGTAAACAACAATAAAACCCCTTATGATCTATGGCATGGCATATCAACATCAATAAAGCATTTTAAGATATTTGGAAGAAACTGCTACATTAAAAGAAATGAAGACAACTTAGGTAAGTTTGAAGCTAGAGTTGATGAAGGTATCTTGTTAGGATACTTCTTCAGAAGCAAAGGGTACAAGTTCTACAACAAAAGACTCCACAATATCGTTGAGAGTATAGATGTAAAGGTAGATGAAGGACCACTTCATCTAGTGAAACACCAACATCATGATGATTCATATGATGAACCAATCAACAATGAACCATAAGATGACAGAAAGAACGAGTATCAAGAACAAGGGGATTTAGAGGAAGAGGAGAGAATGTAAACTTTACAGCCAAATACACCATCAAGGTATTTTCAAAAACATCATCCAAGAAGTCAAATTCTTACAAACAAGGATGTAGGTGTACAAACTAGAAGAAAACTTATAGATACATCTAGGTCTGGAAATTTTGCACTTTTGTCTATGAGTGAACCCAAAAAAAAATTGCAAGCAAGTCAAGATGACCACTAGATCAAAGCCATGAATGAAGAACTAGACCAAATAGAGAAAAATAATACTTGGGATCTTGTTCCGAGACCCAATAACAAGAATGTAATTGTAACTAAATGGGTATACAAAAACAAGTTGAAAGAAAATGGAAAAATAGTTAGAAACACGGCCATATTGGTATGCAAAGGGTATGCTCAAGTAGAAGGAGTGGACTTTGAATAAACATTTTCCCTTGTTGCAAGAATTGAAACTATCAAGATGTTTTTGGCTTTTGCATCATACAAAAAATTCAAAGTTTATTATATGGATGTCAAATCATAATTTTTAAATGGTGACCTAGAGGAAGAAGTTTATGTGGAGAAAACAAAGGGTTTTTGGTTGATTGAAAAAAAGGATTATGTCTATCGATTGAAGAAGTAAATATCTCAAGGAAATATTGAAGAAATTTGGCATGGAAAATTGTGCACCAATAAGCACTCCTATGACTAGTAGTTGCAAACTCAACAAAGATTATGATGCTCTAGAAATAAATCAAACCATGTACAAGTCTATGATAGGCAGTTTACTTATCTCACAGCTTCAAGGCCTGACATCATACAAGAAGTAGGTTTGGTAGGCGAGTTTCAAGCCAATCCTAAGGAAACTCATGTACTTGTGGTTAAAATAATATTTAGATACCTACAAGGCACTGTTGATTATGGCTTATGGTATCCAAAAGACACAGACCTTGTTCTCAGAGTTTATACAGATGCATATTGGGCAGGGAGTATTGATGACCAAAAAATCACTAGTGGATGTGCATTCATCCTTAGCAGTTGCTTAGTGTCCTGGCTCAACAATAAACAAACTTCCATTTCCCTTTCTATAGTTGAAGCCAAATATATAGCTGCAACATCCTGTTGTACTCAAGTTTTGTGGATAAAAAACAATCTTAGGGATATTCAAGTTCCTTGTGATCAACCTGTCACCATCATGTGTGACAATACAAGTGCTATCAATATCTCTAAAAATATTGTTCAACATTCTAAGACTAAGAATATACCAATCAAATATCATTTTATCATAGAATGGGTTTAGGATCAGGTGGTCAAATTAGAGTATGTTCCTTTCAAAGAGAAGATTGCAACAATTTTTACCAAGCCATTACCAAGAGAAACCTTTGAATATCTTAGATAGAGGTTGGGTGTCATCTCATCTTACTTTCTTCAGTAAAGAACACCATTCACTACATCTACAGGTGCCCCATTTGATGTTGTAACAGGGGAAAGTGCGCAAAAGGATTAAAGGACGAAAGGATAAACCGCACAAAAAAGGATCAATGACGCAGAAGGTATGGCACAAAGTATGGAACATAAGCAAAGGAAGGCATGAAAGGATGAAAATAGAAGCACACAAAAGGATCGAAGGATTTGTTTTCATCCTTATACACACTTGCAAATGTGGACTAAGTCAGATCCACTTAGTGTGTCCTCGGAGATACAATGTCTAAGTTCAAGCCCACTATCACCTCAACTTGAACTTCTTCCATCTAGGATCACTCCTAGGGAAGCCAAGGGGGGTAGACCCTAGTTACTATGTGAGTGATTAAAGATTAATTCTAGGAGTTTATTTTAATTAGTTAAAGGTTTTGGGGGAATCTAGCCAATATGAGAGTCAAACAATGCAAAGTGAAAGATTTTAATGCAAAGGCAAGCCCTTTCCCTAATTCAACTAAGACCAGTGC
>JASDQU010097787.1:0-17052 GCA_032191745.1 Picea mariana | reverse complement strand
TTAATGCAAAGGCAAGCCCTTTCCCTAATTCAACTAAGACCAGTGCCTAAGGTTGGGAAAAGGGGTCAAATAAAGTTACAACGGGTTAGAAAGAAAGACTTTACAAAGTTTGCAACTAGATACAAAAGAATTACTTTGCAAGACAATTGGACTAGATACAACTATCTACACAAAAGAATTGAAAGAATTAGATGCTATAATAATATACAATTATTAACAAATAAAATAGGCAAGCACTAACTTGAAGCTAACTTGACTTATTTGTGCAGGGAAAGAAAATATTACTCAATGAATATCACCACAACACAACAAGACAACAACCCAAACAATAAAGTGCCTCCACAAGATGTGAAACTTCAAGGGGTGATTAAAGATAAATTCAAGATCAACAAAAGAGCCTTCAATAGGCAAGTGTGCAACTTTTAAGGACTAAAGATAAAGCAATTAAAAGACTCTGTAGGCAAGAGATGCACAACTACTATTTAATTATCCACAATGCTCAATAAATTGCCTTAAGATAACATGAAATGAAAGTAGATTGCAGAAATAAAGAGCATGAACCATAAAAAGATAATGAAATTAAACCCAAGTTGATGTGGATAAGTTTTAGGATTGATTAAGTCAGTTAAGTGAAAGTTTGAATCCTAAAACTATGTGACTTCCCTAGAACTCTCCCTGCTTGTACTAAAAGAACTGTTGGGTGCTCAATAAGTGAGGCAAACAAGACCATGCCCTAGATCCACAGGTCAATCTGGGGAACAAAAGTATTTGAACAAGGGGGACACTTAGTGTCGTGAGACCATCCTTGATCTAGCACCTCAAGACTTTTCCGTAACTCCCTTTTTTGATAGAAAAGTTGGGATAGTTAGAGGTGCTCTAATTAAACTAAATTGATTGAAGACCTATGGATCTAAGGTAATTTGAACTTAGAATTAGTTAAGTTATGTTGAGTGCTTGCAATGTAAAGTGCTTGAAAAGTAAATTACAAGAAAGTAAATATGCTTGAATGTACAAGTTCTTGAAAGTAAATGTGAAGTAAATTGTTTAAACTTGAAAAGAGATTAAGCGATTGAACTTGAAAGCAAAGCAAATACTTGGAGAGATAATAAATGCTTGAAAAACACAAGTAAGTTACCATGCCTCCACAGCTTAAGCAATGAAACAGAAAGAGCTTCTAAGATCTAAAGATGAACCATAAACACAAGCACTAGAATCAATAAACCACAACTAACAACTAGTCTTACGATACAAGATGGTTGGCTTGGCCAAACTGTTTCCTATGTGTAGATAAACAAATAATGAATGAAATAACTTGAAAAGAAACTAATTATAGCCACACAACCTTGTCTTAAGGACAAGTGGGGAAAACTATAAATCAAAATACAATGCTGAAAATAAAACTAATTAACTAGTCTTACGATATAGGATGATTGGCTTGGCCAAACTCTTTCCTAGGTTTAGGCAAACTAGAAATTAAAAATGCAGAAATTTAAGAACTTTTAGAGAAGGTAAGCCCTGGAGACTCTCTTAGGGCTTGCATACAATGGAGGAAAGAAGACGAAATGTTGGGAATATGTTACCCCAACTTAGGAGGTTAATATTTGACTTGTAAATGCCCCAAATGGGTTGTAATCCCTCCCAAATGTCACCAACCTGCAAAAACTCAGCAAGCAAAAGCTTGTTGGAAATGCTGCAAAGATGACAAAAAACTTGTGAAAATTTATGTTGTAAAAACCAGAAATTTTCTGTGTAAATTTCAGCAAGTTATAAGCATATAAATGACCTATCTAAGCATGTTAGTATACCAAAATATTATGGAAATGAACAGCAATTAGAAACATTAAAGTTAGAGGGTGAATGTGGGTAAAAATGGAGATTTTCAGATCTGAAATCTTCTATTAAACCCTAGGCAACCTTGTCAATCTTCAGTGCTAAGCTACAAGAAACAATAGGAAGTGAGTATATCTAGATATTAAATCAAAATAGTTTTAAATAACTACCAAGAAGCTCACTGGATCTATGATAATATTATCATAAACCTAAACAAGAAAAATACTTTGTTCAATATTCCTACCATAGATCTTCAAAGATAAGCATGTAAAAGAAAAATTCAAAAGAAAAATATCACCTCATGAAAAGTATGGCACCAAGAAGACTTCCAACACCATATGTCCTCCAAAGATTCCCTTTATTCAATAGCAAGCTTGGGCAAATACTTTCCACAAGCTTGAGAGAAGAACAAGAGCAAAAGAAAGCAAGAGCAAAGAGTGGGAGAGAAGAGATTTTGGCATAGTAACAATTAAAGAGTAGATATGTGAAATGAGGGAGGGTTGGCTCTTATTTATACTTGGGAGCTAAGATTTACCCCGCTTGGATGTTCTCCAAGTGTCCATCAACTAAGATTCATTGAGCATCTCAAGGGGGGCACACTTTTAGGGTTTTGAGCAAGCTAGGGTTTTGGTAGATGAGTGAGGGGGTGAGGTGGCAACGTTTTGCCTTTGTCTAACAACAAATTAGACTTTTGGGATAGAACTTAGGGAAAAATCAAGTTTCTTCTTTTAATTTTTCACTTAGCTTGACTTTCTCCTCAAGGGGGGCGCACTTTTCTTAGGGAGATGGTTGGTTTGAAGTGGGGGTTATATGAGGGGGGTTTCCAAGTTAGAAAAAATGTTTCTCTAACTCAGAAAAGGGGTTTAGGATTATCTCCCACTCTTTCTCTAACCTTTTGGCTTCATTATTTACAAAAATTGACATTTTGACTCTGTTAATTAAGCAATTAAATTGGTGACTCTAGATTGATTTGGACTCCTCATGGACAATGACCTAGAAAAACTTCTTCAATCGAATTGAAACTTCATCCAAGGGTGTAGGGGGTTTCATTCCATTTCTTTTGAGCACAAATACCCCTATCAAAATCCAAAGGACCTAGTTTTTACATTTTTCATCAAAAATAATTAAAATTACCATTAAATGGATAATTTAAAAAAAATAAAAATACTTTAGACTCGATGGAATTCCGCAATACTCTAAAATATGTCTAGCATGGTCATTTACAATATTCCTAGACACTAGCGACCATAGGGATCGAACATTAGAATGTCTTTCACCACTTTGGAGGATTATTGTGGGAGTGAAAAACTCAAGGGAAATTAATAAGGTTGGTTAGGTCAAATTAATAACCTGAGGAAAAAAAACGCTCGATGAAAGGGACTCCTCTAATGATAAATTCCTAGGAAACCAACCTAAACTATGATCCATGTAGACCCATTACATTATTATCCCATGCAGAGGAGTAGAAATTCCAATTACAAAAACATGTGATGAGATCAAAATTGCCTTGTAGAACCAGTAAGTCTTCAAACTAGTAGCACCATCAGGTACATATCATCATGGAACATGGAGTTCACCCCCTAGTTGAAATAGGCAGTCAACATATGGCTCCACAGGGGGATGTGTGTTTGATCTTCACTTGGTAAGGAGAGCATACGAGCATCTAGAATCTACAAAACAGAGTGCTCACCAATACCCAACATAAATACATGTATAAAATGAATAAATAAAATGCTATAAAAAATAATTACATAAATGAAATTTCTATTGTACAAAAATTACAAAATGAAACTATGATACAATGAATCATCTGTAACATAATTACATAATTAACTGAAATAATACAAAACTTAAAATAAAGGAGAAGGATTAGAGATGTGTTACAACCATCCATGCAATGGATGGAATGAATCCACAAATGTCTGAAAAATCCTTGTCCAAGATGATTCGTAGAAGACCCCTTTCCAAGTTTTATCAACTTGGATTTTTTGTGAGAAAGAACCGGCCAAGAATCATGCATCTTTCTCTATTCAACCAAACAACGAAGTTTGACAAGCCATGTAAAACTTTGATACCTTGTTTCACATGATTGTCAAGGTGGAAGGCCAACCAATGCTCATAATGATATGAAACTGATAAAATGAAGTTGACTTCCATTTTCCCATTATTCTGTATTAATTCATCCTTTGGTTGAGAGATTGAAAAGAAAATTTCAAAGGAACCATTACACTGTTTTCATCAAGGTTGTCAAATTTCTCTCTTAAAGAAATCGGTTCCTCGGGAGGAGGGTGGGGACTTGAATTATCTAGATATTCAACAACTTCAAACTCAAATTCCTTTATCTCCTCAAGATCGTTTACTATCTCATCCAATGACTCATCCATAATTTCCCTATGAAGTTCCCTATCTTTTTCACTGTGAAGCTCAAGTTCAAGAGGGTACGAATATTCAATATAAGTCCAACCCTCTGCAAAGAGAGCCTTCATGATCTCTAATTGATATTCCATGACCTTCAACTATTCTGCATGGGAAAACTGCATGTTATGAATGATTACTTTAAGCTCCTTAATGGGATCTGGTGGAGTATCTATATTTATATCTGAACTAATTGTTTCTATATCTGGAAGATTTTTCCTTTTCCATTTTTCCATAAAAGCATCAACCAATTCATTGTAAATGTCATCTTGATCATCACCAAATCTCTCCAAAAAGGAATGCAGCGAGTCCCGTATGGTCTTGAACGAATTATCCTCATGAACAAGAAACCAATCACAAGCATATCCTTCACAAAGAGTCCAGGAAAACAATTTCATTAGAACATCCTCATAAATAGGTGGATCATACCAATCATCGATTAACTACCCAAAGGCCCTGACATGAGCACAAGCATCACCATAATCATGAAAATCAGACAAATTTTCAATAACATCTTCATATATATAATGGGGATAACCAACTATTCCTGAAAAATAATAGGTTTTAAGAAGGTTCCCATTTCTAACTAGATCATCAAAAGGTCTAAAGAAAAGGACTAGGACCCAAGAATTATCAAGGATCTAACGAGAAGAAAAAATAGCTAGCTTCATCTAAAAACCTTTCAAGTTCAAGGATGAAGCAAAACAAGCTGCGAGTTCCTCCTTGAAGAATACTTTGTCAAATTATTTTAAAGTGGAGTCGCCAGATGACCAAGTTTATCTCAAACAAAGCAAAAACAAGAAAGAAAACAAAAAGTTGTTAGATTATTATGTACAATAAGATATGGATATCAGATATTGCTTTTCCTCCAAGACTTTCAACCAGCCTACAAGGAGCAAAAGGATTTCTCATTGTAGTATACTTCAAAGAGATTTTCAAATGGAGTCACCACTTGGAGAGTAAACAAACAATGAAAGACCAAATCAAGTTAAAAAAAAATAGGGAGAAAATTTATTACTATTTAGTCTTAAAAGAATAAGTTAAAATTAAGTCATTAAGGCCAAGGATAAAATACTTATCCCCAGAAACGGTGCCAAAGATGTTGTCGTCCTTATACACACTTGAAAATGTGGACTAAGTCTGATGCACTTAGTGTGTCCTCAGAGACACAATGTCTAAGTTCAATCCCATTGTCACCTCGACTTGAAATTCTTTCTTCTAGGCTTACTCCTAAGGAAGCCAAGGGGGGTAGACCCCAGTTACTATGTGAGTGATTAAATATTAATTCTAGAAGTTTATTTTAAATAGTTAAATGTTTGGGAGGAATCTAGCCAATATGAAATTCAAACAGTGCAAAGTGCAAGATTTTAATGCAAAGGCAAGCCCTTTCCCTAAGTCAACTAAGACTAGTGCCTAAGGTTGGGAAAAGGGGTTAACTAAAGTTACAACAGGTTAGAAAGAAATACTTTACAAAATTTACAACTAGATACCAAATAATTACTTTGCAATACAATTGAATTAGATACAACTATCTACACAAAAGAATTGAAAGAATTAGATGTTATAACAATATACAATTATTAACAAATGAAATAGATAAGCACTAACTTGAAGCTAACTTGACTTATTTGTGCAGGGAAAGAAAATATTGCTCAAAGAAGATCACCACAACACAACAAGCCAACAAGCCAAATAATGAAGTGCCTCCACAAGATGCGCAACTTCAAGGGGTTGGTTTCAATGGAATTCAACACAACTAGAAACCCAAACAAGAAGTTCCTCCACAATATGCGCAACTTCAAGGGGTGATTAAAGATAAATGCAAGATCAACAAAAGAGCCTCCAATGTGTAAGTGCACAACTTCAAAGGACTAAATATAAATAAATTAAAAGCCTCAACAGGCAAGAGATGCGCAACTACTAGTTAATTATCCACAATGCTCGATAAATTTCCTTAAGATAACATGAAATGAAAGTAGATTGCAGAAATAAAGAGCATGAACCATGAAAAGATAATGAAATTAAACCCAAGTTGATGTGGATAAGTTTTAGGATTGATTAAGTTGGTTAAGTGAAAGTGTGAATCCTAAAACTATGTGACTTCCCCAAAACTCTCCCTGCTTATACCAAAAGGATTGTTGGGTACTCAATAAATGAGGCAAACAAGGCCACACCCTAGCTCCATAGGTCAATCTAGGGAACAAAAGTATTCGAACAAGGGGGACACCTAGTGCCGTGAGACCATCCTTGATGTAACACCCCAAGTATTTTCCTTAAGTCCCTTTTTTGATAGAAAATTTGAGACAGTTAAAGGAGCTCTAATTAAACTAGATTGATTGAAGACCAATGAATCTAAGGTAAATTGAACTTAGAATTAGTTAAGTTATGTTGAGTGCTTGCAATGTAAAGTTCTTGAAACGTAAATTACAAGAAAGTAAAGATGCTTGAATGTACAAGTTCTTGAAAGTAAATGTGAAGTAAATTTCTTAAACTTGAAAAGAGATTAAGCGATTGAACTTGAAAGCAAAGCAAAAACTTTGAGAGATAAAAAATGCTTGAAAAACACAAGTAAGTTACCATGCCTCCATGGCTTAAGCAATGAAAATGAAAGAGCTTCTAATATCTAAATATGAACCATAAACACAAGCACTAAAAGAAATAAACCACAACTAACAACTAGTCTTATGATATAGGATGGTTGGTTTGACCAAAATCTTTCCTAGGTGTAGGCAAACAAATAATGAATGAAATGACTTGAAAAGAAACTAATTCTAGCCACACAACCTTGTCTTAAGGACAAGTGGGGAAAACTAGAAATGAAAAGACAATGCTAAAAATAAAACTAATTAACTAGTCTTACGATATAGGATGGTTGGTTTGGCCAAACTCTTTCCTAGGTGTAGGCAAACTAGAAATTAAAAACGCAGAAATTTAAGAACTTTTAGAGAAGGCAAGCCCTAAACACTCTCTTGGGGCTTGCATACAATGGAGTAAAGAAGACGAAATGTTGGGAATATGTTACCCCAACTTAGGAGGTTAATATTTGACTTGTAGATGCTCCAAATGGGCTATAATCCCTCCCAAATGTTACCAACCTGCAAACAATCGACAAGCAAAAGCTTGCTGGAAATGTTGCAAAAGTGACAAAAAACTTGTGAAAATTTTTGTTGTAAAAACCAGAACTTTTCTGTGTAAATTTCAGCAAGTTATAAGAATATAAATGACCTATCTAAGAATGTTAGTATACCAGAATATTATGTAAATGAACAACAATTAGAAACATAAAATTTTAGAGGGTAGATGTGGGTAAAAATTGAGATTTTCATATCTGAAATTTTCTATTTAAACCCTAGGCAACCTTGTCAGTCTTCAACGCTAAGATACAAGAAACAATAGGAAGTGAGTAAATCTAAATATTAAATCAAAATACTTTGAAATAACTACCAAGAAGCTCACTAGATCTATGATAATACTATCATAAACCTAAACAAGAAAAATACTTTGCTCAATATTCCTACCATAGATCTTCAAAGCTAAGCATGTAAAATAAAAATGCAAAAGAAAAAGATCACCTCATGAAATGTATGGAACCAAGAAGACTCCCAACATTATATGTCCTCCAAATATTTCCTTTCTTTGATAGCAAGCTTGGGCATATATTTTCCACAAGCTTGAGAGAAGAACAATAGCAAAAGAGAGCAAGAGCAAATAGTGGGAGAGGAGAGATTTTGGCATAGTAACAATGCCAAGAGTAGACCTGTGAAATGAGGAGGGGAATCTCTTATTTATACTTGGGAGCCAAGAGTTACCCCTCTTGGATGCTCTCCAAGTGTCCATCAACTAAGAGTCATTGAGCATCTCAAGGGGGGCACACTTTTCTTAAGGAGATGGTTGGTTTGAAGTGGGGGTTAGATGAGGGGGGTTTCTAAGTCAGGAAAAGTGTTTCTCTAACTTAGGAAAGGGATTTAGTATTATCTCTCACTCTTTATCTAACCTTTTTTCTTCATTATTTACAAAAATTTACATTTTGACTTTGTGAATTAAGCAATTAAATTGTTGACTCTAGACTGACTTGGACTCTTCATGGACAATGACCTAGAAAAACTTGTCCAATTGAGATGAAACTTGGTCCAAGGGTATAAGGGGTCTCATTCCATTTATTTTGAGCACAAATTATCCTATCAAAATCCCAATGACCTAGTTTTTACATTTTTTCATAAAAAATTATTAAAATTACCATTAAATGGGTAATTTTAAAAAATTAAAAAAAAAAAATACTTTAGACACGATGGAATTCTGCAAGACTCTAGGAGATATCTAGCATGGTAATTTACAATATTCCTAGACACCAACTACCATAGGGATTGAAAATTAGAACGTCTTTCACCACTTTGAAAGATTATTGTGGGAGTGAAAAACACAAGGGAAATTAATAAGGCTAGTTAGGCCAAATTAATAACCTGAGGAAAAAAAACACTCGATGAAAGGGACTCCTCTAATGATAAATTCCTAGGAAACCAACCTAAACTATGATCCATGCAGACCCATTATATTATTATCCCATGCAGAGGAGCGGAAATTCCAATTACAAAAACACGTGTTGAGATCAAAACTGTCGTGTAGAACCAGTAAGTCTTCAAACTCGTAGCACCATCAGGTACATATCATAATGGCACATGGAATTGACCCCCTAGTTGAAATAGGTGGTCATCAGAATGAAAGGGTCAATGACGCATTAGAAGTGAAGTACGACAGAGCAGACTGCGACATATTTCCCTATCCATGATTGTGAAATGGATCGACAGATGTTGGTGCTTGTTATCCCCTAACCTAAATATAACTAAGGAGATTATGTCTTGAGGCCCATGAGTCCTAGAAATGGAGTACCGAGAGCCATATTGACTTGAGCCTAGCCCTGGAGGGCCCATCCTTCTTCTTCAGCGCCTCCACCTTGTCGGCAGTAGCAACAGCCATCCCATCAGCCTGGTCTTTCAGCAATAGTGTGTCTTGCTCAATGAGGTAATGAGTCTGGGTATCATGGTATGTGTTACTCTAATTCTAAAAACATTTTAATATGTGAATTTAATTATTTTTACTTCTGACGTGTTGTTGGACCTTATTCCTTTCCACTTTTCCACACCTAGGGTGAATGACAGGATGTCCTAGCAAGTTGGTTCCCATAGAGTTTGAGTTGCCACTGGATGGGTTCATGAAAGGTCATCGTTCGTTCCCACCATACTTACCACTTTTCATATTTTTCCCTCTCATCCATCCCATACATTGTTTCAGGCCTTGGGTTTTCCAAGCTAGCAAAGGGTTGTACCTTACCTCATGGGAAGAAGGGGATAAAAGCCCACAGGGTAAAAGTAGTTGGCAAAAGATAAAAGCCAAAAAGAACAAACCTTCATATGCTTCGCCCAGGGATCCCTAAGAAAGCAATAAAAATATTCTCAGTAAGAAAAAGAGGGACCCATAAAATAATAAAATCACGACCTAGTTGGAGGATAGGGGGTCTCATCATGAGCCAGCCTATTAGGTCCATGGGCATGTAGCGGTATTGCACTACCATTCAGTTGGTCACCATGCCAGGATAGTGGCTTTTGGTGGCATGGCCAAGAGAAATGGGGTCTCATCATGAACCAACCTTCTCATCTCTGTGAAATGCTTGTGGGTCACATTGTCACAAATAGTCACCATGCCAGGGAAGTGTCCACTAACTAGTCTATTGAAAGAAAAATAAATAAGATAAAAAGATAAAATGTATTGACTGGGCTTGGAAACATTTTCATCCATGACAACGTGCAACTCACCCTCTTCAGAGGAACCCATCGGTAATCCATACATTCCCTTGTCATCACTGCACCCATTGCTCAAACACCCTTCACCACCTCATCCACTTACCCCTCTTGGACTTGTCTTCACCTAGAAACATCCCATGCCCAATGAGAATTAGCCCAATAGGACTTCCTAACGTCCTCTCCAAACTTGTCTTGTAGAATAGCATAACCTCTTTGAGCACTTGTCTGGGAAAGGGGGTTTTATGCACATGTTTAGATAACTTGATTATTATATGTGATTGGCATTTCTATGATCCATGTGACTTATGAGCCCATGGAGGGAGTACTTGTTGTTGTTGTAGAGCCACACCCAATGGATGGGTACACATGGAGAGATGATTAGTTTGAACCTCCATTGGGCTAAAATCGCACCAGATGGATGATCAGACCCCCGCCAGAGGCAAAGACAGATCAAAGGTTTACACGACCGAGAGAGAAGGATGTTCCACTAGAGACATCCTGGCAGGTCTGGACCCAAGTGGGTATTGACCTCTTACTATGATGTTGGTCTTAAAAGGCCCATGAATTCACCTCTATGAACCTTGACATCACTAGCGTTTGATGGACACTTTGGAGGCCTTTATGTGCCAAGTCGCACGTGTGGTTTGATCCAGAGGCCTTGGGAGGCCTAACATTTTGCTTATACAGTCCAATGTTTCACTAGAGAGACCTAATGTCACCCTAAAGGGGCTTGATGTCACCTATTCTGCTTGATTTTGGGTTTAAATTATCATTTTTATGTAAAAACTAGATATTACATGTAAATTGGCCATGTTGGCCTTTTTTACCTAATTTTGGTCATTGTAACTGTATAAATAAGAAATTTTCCCTTGAATTATTTCATTATATTTCACTCACACTTAAGTGAGGTCTGAAATTTGCGCCCTAATTAGGGTTACTTGGTTTAAATTTAGTGCGCACTTCTTGAAGGAGGCTATTTTTGGAGTACTTTAGCATTTTTCTTGGTAGAAGTGTTCAACTAGGCTATTTGCTAGATGATTCTTGGTGAATGTAAGTAAATTTTCTGAAATTCTTCTTCATTGAATGGTTATGATTGTATTTATCTTGAATTTATTCTAAGATTATGAAATTGCTAGCTTAAAACCCTAGGAGGCTAAAGCACATGTTATTGTTCTTGCCTTAATAACTTTCACCTACTAGATTATGCTAGAAAACCGATTTTCTTGAAGCTTTTTTTTAAGGGCCTTGCCATTGCAACACCCTAACAACTTTTTTTTAATCTAGCGGACATCTACTTCATCCTTGAGCTAAATAAGAAGGAAAATTAGTAGGTCCTAGGGTTACCTACTTCCTAGTAGCCATTTTCCCCCCTAAGGTTTGGTGATTGAAGCTTTGGTCTACCAACACTTCAATTATTGAAACTCTTGTCTCCATCTCTCTTATTATAATTTGTTCCTTCAAGATTTTTCGCTACCCAAAGAGACTCCATTTACCCTAAAAGCATTGATCTAAGCCTTACAATTGAGTGATTAATGAAAGCCACCCTAAAAAGTATTACCTTAAGCTCTCTACTAACTAGTCCTAACCTTAGAATAGTCTAATCTACTAACCTATTTGATGTTCTTACTAAATTAAGCTACATCCATCTATTGCAGCATTAAAATCACCTAAAAGCAATTGTAAAGTTGATTTATACACTGCCTAATTTACTTCCGACAAATGTTAGTACTTTGCTATTGTTGAGCAATTATTCATGTTCATTGTGAAGCCGTTTTAAGGCATTTATCGTGAAGATACTATATTATAAGCATTTTTGTTACAAAAATATGTTTGCTTCGTTACATATCAACTATTTTTTTTATTGATAAAGTCCATGGTTTTATGAAGTACTAACAACAAATTGTACTTTCAAAAGATATATTTTCTTGTTGCTTTGTTTTAGGTAGGTACATTTGAATACTTCATTACTTCTTAAAACCCTGGGAATTTATGATCAGTGTGACTTGTGAGAGGGGATACTTTTATAGACACTTTAACCTTTGCCTTCCCAAACCCCCAGGTCATCGGGGATGTCTCCCCTCGGCCATCAACCCTAAATAGAAATAGGTATCCTATTGAGGTGACAGTGATAGGATAACCTCATGTTATGCCAATTTTCCTTCCCTTAACATTTTCCTTTGGAATAAGTACAAATTGTGCAATAACATTTTTGCGTCATTGTTGGGGAACAGTTAGTCAATTCTCCTCAAAGAAGAAACTTCTCGATAAGCCTTTCCTCAAAAGTCTTTACTTTTCAAAGCTTGCCTGGCGACTCCACTAAGGGTAATCCCCTCATTCCTTTGATATTTTCAAGAAAAATATACGGTGACTCCACAAACCTTAGGGAGGTACACCAACCCTCCTCAATCATTTAGAAGAAAGCCTCCCTGAAACTCTTCTGTAGTAAAATCACTTTATGGAGGCAACCTCTTAAACACAATGCCTAGCACGAGAAATCAGACCGTCATTCCAAACCAAGCCAATAACCAAAGACAATGGTCATCCAATCTTTTCAAACTGCTAGACATGATAGCTATATCGGGATACCCTAGGCAAATGCCCCCTAAGTATGAAAAATGGTTGCCCAAATTCACCGGAAATGATGTAGTCAGTGTTGAAGATCAAATGAGAAATTTTGGGGCCTTCTTCTAGCTTCATCCCATTAGTGATGATGCTAAATATTTAGCTATGAAATTTTTCTCTGCTACCCTCCATGTTGGCGCTAGACGTTGGTACAATGGTCTCCCTAATGCTAGTATTAAAACCATGAATAGGCTAGAGGAATTATTCCTCAAACGATGGAGTGTCAAGGAAGACCCCAACATGTTGTCGATAAGGCTGAATAACCTTGTAAAATAAGAGAATGAAACCGTTAGAGAGTTCCATAAAAATTTTGAAACCTTGTTGCAAAAGATCCCAATGATTCATCATCCTTCTGACAGTTTCCTTCTTTTCCTTTATAACAAAGCCTTTACAGGTCAGCTAGGGTATCTCTTCATATATCAAAACCCTAAAACAATACAAGAATCCCAAGAGTTAGCTACGGATTGAGGACAACCTTTCATCATCTAGAGTCGAGCCTTATCTAGCCCTAAGAGTCAGAATGGACACTAAACCTAATATAGTCCACAATGTTGAACCTACCTCGGACATTAGTGCTATATTGGCAAAGGTACAACTGACTGTATATTGTATGGTAAAACCCAAGACCTAATGATGAATAGGATTGTCAACCTAGAAAGGACTCAGCAACAAGACCCTAAGGTTCCTTACAAGGGTCAGTTCCAAAAGCGGAACCAACTTCTCCGACCAAAGAATGATCAAGAGATTCCAAATACTTTATCCCCTGCAAACATAGTGGATGAAAACCCTTGGTGTCTGCAATGCAATGAGTCACACTGGGAGCATGAGTTTCCTTTCAATAATGGAAACCATGACCAAGTGAACATAATGGACCATACTATCGAGGATCCTCAAATTTTCCTTAATATTACTCCTGAGGAACATCAAGAAGGCATAAAAGAAGCAGCCATGAAGGCTAGGATGGAGGTGATAAACAACCTTGACCAAGAATCAAGAGAAAAGTTGAAGAAACAAGAATTCCAAGTGTATACTACACCAAAGAGAATGAACCAACCTCTCTCTACTGGTCAAGTGGCATCACAAATAAGAAATCCACCCATGAGCATAATCCTCCCTAAGAATCCTCCCAAGACCGACAAAGTGGACTTAAATTTTGACATTGAAGGGGCATTAGCCAAAACGAAAGTGACTATCCCCTTGAGAGAAGTCATCAAAGTACCATCTGTCAAAGAAAGGTTTGATCATTTTTGCAAAGGTTCAAATGGAACAATGGACCCTCCTATTATGCTACAAGATGATCACTTTAGGTTTTAGTATCATGAACATCTACCTTTCTTCATGACTTTATTGATCAATAACAAATTCCTTAACAACTCTATGTTGGATTAAGTGACAGGTGCTAGCATGATGTCTTTGAAGGTCATGGAACAATTAGACCTAAAGGTCATGCGACCTTACAGGAATTTGTGTGGCTTTGAGTCCAAAGCCATACCCATGCATGGCATAGTTGAGAACGTGGAAGTATGCCTTGGAAGATACCCCGAGAGAGAGTCCATATAGACATAGTAGTGGTGGATTTCCCAGATGTGTGGGGAATGCTATTGTCCAGGAAATTTGTTGCGATGTTGGGAGGCACCCTAGAGATGGATCTCACTTATATCAATGTGCCTATGAATTATGGAACAATAAGCTGACTCCCGAATGTTCCAATGACCAAAATCCATGTGCAAGAAATGGCGATGACATTGAAACAAACGAAACACATGAGTCGATCAAAGAGAGTCTTCCTAAATTTTCTCCTGATGACATGCCTTTTGCTACAGAAGAATACTTTGATTAGATACAATGGCCAAACAAGGATTATCATTAGCAACTTTTGAAAAAATATAAATACAAATAAGTTGGGGTTGTCAAATTATTAAAGAAAGGAGAAGATAACATATTGATCCGACAGTCCCAACAAGAATTTTTCACAGCAGAGTCCCACCTATTGGAAAATATTTAATAGACAGTGAATGCTTTTCATTGATAGCAAGTACAACAATGAAGATGGCATGAGTACAGAAAGTATGTAATATATAGGCATTATGAGAAGATGCTGTAGAGAATATTCGATTAATATTAGAAGAGATAGTGCAGAGGATTGTTGGCAGATCATCGATGGAAAGATTAGAGTAAGTGGAACAAAGTAAGCTAGGGAGGAGAAGCAGCATTTCTGATCACTGGATCCCATTTACAATTCCCAATGACCGTCAGATCAAGTGTTGATCAGGACTGCTGATCCCATGCTATCTCGGAGCTTCGTGACTTGTGACTTGGAGAGGCAAGTAACATAACCACTAAAATCGTGATATGCGAAATCGCGATTTAATCGCAGCCATCAGATCGAGGTTTGTTCTGGACCGTTGATCCAGCTCCATCTCGGAGCTTCGTGACTCGTGACTTGGAGAGGCAAGTAACATAACCACTGAAATCGTGATATGTGAAATCACGATTTAATCGCAGCCGTCAGATCAAGGTTTGTTCTAGACCATTGATCCAGCTCCATCTCGGAGCTTCGCGACTCACAACTTGGAGAGGTAAGAAACATAACCATTGAAATTGTGATATGTGAAATCGCGATTTAATCACAACCGTCAGATCAATGTGTGGTCTGGACCATTGATCTAAGCTTCATTTTGGAGTCTCGCCTATCGTGACTTGAAGTGACAAGAACCTCTATTGAAGGAATCACGAGATGCGAATTCACGATGAGATCTGGACCGTAGATTCATCGAAATCATGGACCGTTTATCTAAGCTTCATTTCGGGGTTTCGCCTATCACAACTTGGAGTGAAAAGAACCTCCATCGAAGGAATCGTGAGATGCAAATTCACGATGAGATCTGGACCGTAGATTCATCGAGATCGTGGACTGTTGATCTCAGCTCCATCTCGGGGTTTCGGGGATCGTGACTTGGAGAGTCGAGATGCCTCATCTCCAAATTCACGAAATGCGAAATCATGAAAGCACTTTATGCATAAGCGTGTGGTCTTAGCTGGTGGTCACACCATCGAAGAGATGAAGAGAAGAGTACTTGCAGACAAGCTTCTTTTCGACGTTTCGGGGATCGTAACTTGGAGAGTCGAGATGCCTCATCTCCAGATTCACGAAATGTGAAATCGTGAAAGTGCTTTATGCATAAGCACTTGGTCATAGCCATGGTCATATAAAGGAAGGAGCTAGCGCAAAAAATCTTTGTTTCGGAGTTTCGGAACTCATGACATGGAGACTCAATATGTCTCATCGCAGAATCTCTGAACTGCAAAAGTGCGAAATGGGTAAATAACACAAGAACCCATTAGAGTTAATTCAATGATGCAGGTGAATCTAAGCATAATCGGAGGGCTATTGTTGCACGTCACAGTGTAACTTCCAGAAACCACTGATGGTTTCTACTAGAGGACTCGAAGACACTTCGGGGTGATTGATAGAGGAGATGAAGAGTCTCTGAGAATCTTCAAGAGGGATGAAGATGCTCGTGGAGGTGATTGACAGCTGGATGAGCATTGAAGCTTGTAACTAGAAAAGAGAAGGTGAGCTCGACTATCACAGAGAAGACCAAGAGTCTCAACTACCAGAGAGGCTAAGGAATCTCAGCATAACATACAGTGATGTTGAACGAGTGGAAAAACGGCCAGAGAAGCTGAAGAGTCACGATGATGATCAAACAAAGCACTTGAGTTGTAGAGGATATCGGCGCGGTGTGAGTATGCAAAGGTATTGCGCACATTGCATGCATAAGATGCACAAAAGCTATAAATACATAGTACAGAGAAGAGATGTGGTTGTTGTTGTTGTTGGAATTGTTTTGGATGTTGTTGTTGAAGGTGATTCATGCATGAAGAAGGATCAGAGTGCAGCAGCTAAAAAAGAACAGAAGAAACACTGTGCAGCGAATGGACATGGCGCACAGTGCATAAAAAAAAACTTAAGAACAGAATGGGCAGCGGATGCATGCTGGAAGACAGTGAGGAATTCTGAGTAGCCAAATCTTGCAGAATAGTGATGAGACTGGTAAGCTGTTATTGAACACTATATCATGGTAATAGGTTTTAGTATTTCATATTCATAATCAAGGGTGGTTGGGAGGTGCTAGGGAGGACTGGTGTCCTCAGAGGTTCAAGTGGGGGCTTGAACACAGGGAGTTGGTGCTTCCTTCTAGTTGGTGCTAGAGCAACCAGGGAATTGGTGCTTCCTTCTAGTGGGTGCTAGAGAAAAATAGAGAATTGGTGCTCTCAGCAAGTTGCAGCTTGTAAAACTGAGGTTGTAGCCTCACAATGAGTTGGTGCTCAAATGTATGATAGTGTAAAGAATGTAAATAATACTTATCATATAAAGAAGAAG